>JAQFYC010004945.1:0-15632 GCA_034694165.1 Tomocerus mixtus | reverse complement strand
ATAAACAAACAAAACATTCCATCGATTTCAGGCCCACTTCTTACTGCAAGTTAGAAGTTGGCCCTCATGCTACTTTCCAATGAATTCTCTTCTCTCTCGGCTTGGTCCACGATTTCACTCACTCACTCCCTTTAATGTATACATAGTATTATTACAATGCTAATCCACTCTAAAGACAAATATAAATGGTTTCAAAACCACCTTATAAGAATGTCCATTCTGTCTGTCCGTCTATCTGTCCGTTACCACGATAACTAAAAACCCGATGGAAATACTGTATTGAAACATTATTTACATATTCCTGGGGTACTAACTGGGATCCAATCAGAAATGGTGTAAGTTGGCCACGCCCCGTCATATACTATATATAGCAACGCCCACAAATATTTTAAATACTAATATGCAAGTGGGGTATCATTGGAAACATTTTGTCACCAGAAATACATACGTGAATCCAAATCTAAGAACGACCTATATGAAAGAACCAGAGTACATCTGGCCGTCAATTCTCTACTACTACTCAGTTCAAATACAATAGAGTTTTTACTAATTGATCAATCGCCCAAGGCGTAATATTGATTACTAAATAATTAATTTCACTTAACTTTTTACTCTACTTTTCGATAAATAGATTTTACAATATTTGCAGACCTAAATTAACAATTACGATATTTGTATGAAAATGTGCCAAAATCACGAAATTTGACAACCCCCAGGCAGGCCTCAAAAAAAGTTGGCATCCCGGCATCTAGGATTCTTGGAAATCTGGAATGAGGGTGGGGCTACGCTTGGAAATTGAAAAACTTTTAGACTTTCTCCATTTAACCTAATGGAGAAAGTGGAGAAAATAGAAAGTAGGGGGCGGGGTTTTTGGTGAAAGTCTGCTTTCAGGATTCTTGGAAGAAAATTTTTTTGAGGCCTGCCCCCAGGGGACTTTGGGGAAAGAACCCATGGAAAAAATGGTTACATTTCCAAGGCGGAACCACACAAAATATTTGAGACAAATCCGTAGAAACCCAAAATGAATGTCAAATGTGCGTGGTTTTTCGACTAACCAATTTCCTTTTTATACTGAAAATGGCTGACCAAAATTACCCTGCAGCTCATTTATACTAAGTAATTACTACACTGCCCTATGATAATATACGAGTAAGGTACAATGACTATCATAGGGATATTATGAGCCCTTCCTTGAATACAGTATGTATTCACAGATAAGGTATCATTCTGTACTTCGACCTCCTTCACATTTTCTTTAACTTTTCTTCCTGTAAATATGGTATAAACAGAAAGCAATACAATATTAAGATATGACAATGCATTGCACCTTGACCTTATACCTTTTTTCTGTAAATTTAAGTGAAAATAATACTTCTGTATTTTGGGTATGTACTGTACTGTCTTACTTATGCATAAAAGTAGATAAAAAGATAAAGTGTAACTTTATGCATAGGTTCTGGCATTCCACATTCCTGATGCACGCGGCAGTTCTCTGGGCCCAAGATGTACAATGAGAAGAACATATGGAATATTGTACTAATTAAAAATACAGATAAAAATATATTTACTATGTACAAACTATTTTTTGCATGAAATGTTGTGACACTCGATCACATTTTTTAAATCTTTAACAAAAGAAAACTTTAGAAGTAATTAAAACAGTCATTCAAAAATAAATAGACTGTCTTCTACTGCTCTAAGATGATGAGTGAACTTTATGGTGTCTCTTCTTTGAACCAAAAGAATCCAACACTTTTCCACAAACTTCGCACTTAAGAGGTCTTAAACGATAAAAGTCTAATATGCGTCACATAGATATACTGTAGGTATGCTTAGAACATTTTTTTGTAATTGAGTGTGTAAAATAATAGTAGTATGAAATATTTATTGCATAAAGTAATGATATATTATATGTGTCCAGGTTAAGGTTAAGGCATAGCAAAGGCTATGGTATAATACCTACTGCATGATCTACCTCATAAATGCATCATATTCAAAGCACAATATTCAAGTTTGAATGCATAATGTCAAAAGTAATTTTAGAATTTATGTACTACATTAAAATTCTGTTTGCAGCCAAAGCTGTGAATTATGTATCTGGTCCCAACCAAAACGAAATTATTGTTTTCATAAAAATTATTATACTATAATGATGTTGAAATTTCTTTTCTAAATTACACAGAAAAGTTTCAAAATGGGAACTCTGGTTTTGCACATATGAAAATATCATAAAAAACTGAAATCTATTTGTTCCCATTACGCTTTACATTAATTCTTTTCCGAATGTATTAGGTTATGAACTAGATTTTCTTTACAAATACGTTTTTAGTCTGCAAGCATACTTCCTTATTGATACTTGCCTTCAATCGATCTTATGAAATACCGTGTAGGCTATATACCATATTAACTAGGTACCCAAACTAGTAAATATATATATATATCTTTCAATCTAAATGCAAATAAGTATTTTTTTACTTCTTTGCACCACTACTCTGGCAATATTTTTGCTAAGGCTTTGTTTATAGAGGATATAAGGAAGTTTAAATGATTAAATTTCGCCAAATACTCAGTTCTGCTGCTTGTTTAGTCATTTTGCGAATATTGCCTTTTCAGTTCCTGAAGAGTCAGTTTAGTAAAATTTCCTATCGTTTTACCTTAAAAATGCGTATCTCTTCCAAGTCCTGTAGATTATTTTTGAAGGAGCTCTATCTCCACTTAGTGGGGGTATTAGTTTCTATTTTCGTTATAATCTTGCTCGTTTTATTCATCCCAACCTTCATATTTCGACCGATTGCGAATCTTTTGAGAAAAGTCTTTCGTCCGGATTTAGTAAATATTTTGTCCACAATAAGTAGTTCGTATGCACAGGCTGACGACGAGGATTCAGCCAAAACCATTATCGTCATTCAGATATCATTTCATGGAATAGTGACATACGAACATATTTTAAAAACTTTTCAAAAGAGGATTCTAGACTGCAAAGAACCTAATGGAAACTGGAGATATTCCGAACTACGACAATACATTACCAACTGGATGGGGTACAAGTTTTGGAAGTGGGAAAGCAAATTTGATATACGGGACCACATTACAGCAATAGAAGGAGACAACTCTAATTTATCTGCAAAAGGTTTAAAGGGAATTTATTCAGCTCTATATCTTTATAGTTTAAAATGTAAAACGTTATTTTGAACTATTTAAAAGCAAAAAATGTATTTTTTTTATCTCAAGACTATTCAGTACCTACAATTTGATTTTTATTGTCTACAGACTTGAATGAAATTGGGGACAAGTTGATGGCAGCACCTTTTAAGGGGGAACGTAGCCCTTGGGAGGTATTAATTATTCCTGGGGTGCTTCACAACTCGGAGGAAAGGACTTTCATGTTTTTCAGAATGAACCACGCCCTGGGGGATGGCTATTCCATCCTTTTTATCCTTCAGAAACTCTTTGGCCACAAAAAGCCTCAAGTGGCGGTAGCCCCAAAGCAGCTCACTCCCAACCATTGCTACTTTCTCCTTCTCCCATTCAAAATATTGAAGGTTCTTGGTGAAATGGCTTGCAACAATCAACCCTCTAATATTTGGAGAGTCCCTGCGAATGAAAAGTCAAACCAAAATTTACACCACACCGGAGGCGATATCCCAGTGGACACGATTAAGAGGATTAAAAATAAACACGGTGTCAGTTTTACCAGCGTTGTGTACGCCTTAATTGCGGGGGGTGTCAGGAATTTCTTAGCAGAAAAGGGGACAAAGGGAAACCTTCCAGTAAGTCTCCCAGGAATTACAGTAGTTCCCTTTGGATCCACGCATCCTGATAAACTTGTTAATAAATTGTAAGATTTTTCATTTCTAAAAAATAAATACAAATGATATATTCTTCGGACTCTACTCGGGTTCACCACAATATATAAATAATTCATGTTTGCAGTGGAGTTGCAATATCTACGTTTCCAGTTGGGGAGGTTCAGCCTTCTGGAAGGCTGCAAATAATACACAACAACTTTGAAAATGCACGGGACTCTCCCGTTCCTTTAATTGGGCATTGGCTGTGTAAGCTAATGGGGTGCAATTTTAACTTTGTTGGAAAAAGGATAACCAAAGGCATTGACACCCCGATTTACGCTGGTTATTTCCCTGTTGGAGACGACTGGACTTTAGATGGTAGAAAAGCGGCCACTTTCACTCATTACGTACTCTTTTCTCATGGACACGTTGGTATGTTGGTTAACTGATCAAGTGTTTGTGTTTAGTTAATCATTTCCTCTCTTAAAGAATCCTCTATTAAACTATATTTTTTATCTCTACAGGTGCATTCTTCTATATTTCAACTTTTGGTGGCAATCTTAATGTTTCGTCCATCCACAATGCAGCAGTTCTGCAAATGGAAGACATTAAGAGGCTCGGTGACTTAATAGAGGCTGAAGCACAGGAATTGCTTAAAGACACACCTTTTCTTACAAAACGGAAATTACAATAAAGTTTTAGACGGGAAAGTCTCTTTAAGAAGCAGATATTTCCATGAATTATGTAATTGATCTTTTTATGTAAATTAAAAATCATCTGCCGCAGCTCTGTATAGCAATACAAGATAATTCCAGAGAAGGTATAGTACAATTCCTTTGTGAAATTGGTAAGTCGACATCAGTATCGTAGTCGAATTAGTCGATCACTGAAATTATGTAGTTTTATATGTAGGAAAAAAATATAAATAAAGATATTTTAACCTCATATGTTATTTAGATGCATATTATGCAGAGAAATATATAATTATGATGCATAGTTTTGACATTTTCACCTCTTCATCCTAGCTTTCCTTTCAATTTGTTTTCCTTTAAAGCTGCTTAATTTATAAAACTGATATACCGACCACTGCAAAAACAAAACAACAAAAGTACAGAACGCATATAAGTAATATAATATACAAATTTGTATTATGTTTAAGCTTGAAAAGACTGCCGCAAGAATAAGATGGCAAGATGGCATGCACGTTTTTAATTCGAATGACTTAGTTTTCAATTTCATGTTCATAGGTATAGGTAATGACAGTGTAATACAACACGATGCAGAATGCAGGCAATATATTTTGCAAGCGTAAACGAAGATTGGTTGGTAGACAATATACTTGCATGAACTCAAATACTGATCCTATATTATCTCTTATCTTGGGGTCCAAAGCTCCACCACGCACAAAGCTCTACTTTTTTCTTTTAGCAAAATTTAGAGCATTAAGCAAAATCCACACTTTATACATATTTGTACCTACTAATATTGAAAATTTATATCTGCATATTTCCTTGATAAAGTAAGTATTCCTGCAATTGCTTTATAAAGTGGATATGTATACAGTATAGAATGACTACAGTATTGTGTAATATTTAAGACAAATTTCAAATAACTGGAAGATTACTAAAATACACAATACTATTTATAAATCCTTTTATTTATAAATTATTTTGCCAGTTGAACGGTAACTACTTATCTACTATAGTTTTCAGACGGTGTGACCTGGGAAAATTATACGAGTTCAATTTTTATTGCATGGATTATCCTCTTGTACTGAAAGCGTTTGCGTAATCATAAAAAATTGAATGTTCCATGCATGTACACATATAATACAAGTAGATAGGATAGATATAAATACATCTATCTATATGGCTATGGCCAATTTTAATGGATATAGTATAGTATGCTAAATGCTAATCTTCCATCCTCTTCTGATTTTATTTTCTTAAGTTAAAGAGCTTGATTAACAACAATAATTCACTTTTAAGACGACGTCGCCAATACAATGAGGAAGTACTAAATAGCTTGCACAGGAATAAGCTGGAATTGATCGTAAAGCCAAGCACCTATTATAGTTGAACTCTGTGCCTAACTTTGGACTGGAATTATTTATGCTTTGAGATCAGAAAGGCTTATATTTAATGGCACCCCAATACTTACTTTACCCCAAATATTTATACCTTGCCCTAAATATCGATTTGGGAGTTTATAATGTTAGGTTATAGGATTAACTGCTATGTGTAAAATTTTCTAGTCCTTAGCAAATAATGCAAAGAGGTAATTTTGTTGTAATAAAATATGATAGGTGTGATTTACAGTTGTAATTTTATTATGGTAATAGTAGTATATAATAACCCAAATATATTGTAAACACTGTATTGTATCTAATTGACATATATTTATTTTAATTACCTACCTATTGGTATTCCATAACCATTTCTACAACCTTAGTTTCATTATGAAATATTTTTGTCCCGTATACCTATACAAGTCGAATAACTAAAAACTCCTTTTGAATTAAATGGCCTGTGCACACTTTAATGTATATTGTGCACTTAATTTCTATATTTTATTATCCTGTCCCCTTTCTAAATCATCCCACATCATGTCACGGTACTTATTAATAAACTTTGTTTGACGTTCCAGTTGATCATTGGCAATGGCTTTGTTATGCGTCGTCTCCGCAAATTTTAGCTTCTTTTTCATAAAATAATTTCTTTGATATTCAAAAATGATAGATAACAAAGTCCAAGCAGTGAATTCCGGCCACAGAACATCAGTAAAGTACAACATACATTCGGTGCTCTGCCAAAGAAGAAAGTCACTCAGCCTATTTTCCCCAGATGTTCTGATCAGTAAATCCACGGGATAGCCATTTGGAAGGATTTGAAATGTCTGAGCCAACAAATCTTGATTTATGTCTTCTAAAAGCAATTCTCCGCTGTTAACACCCCCGTGAATTATTTCTACCCCTCTGGCTATTTCATTGCGAGATGTATATGCCAAGGCTATATTAGCTCTCAACCTGGAATAATATCGTGTTTCTACCATTAATTGGCATATTATTTTCTTTACATTTAATGGCAACAAAGACAGTTCGCCAATAAATTGATAACAAATTCCATCTATTTTTAGCTGTGTTTTGTCATGTAGCAGTTTTGTAAATTGTTCTTCTAGCAGCTGAAATATATCATCAACTTCTTCCTGTTGCCGCTTAAAATTTTCAATGCTAAACACGTAACCAGTAATTTCTTTAATACCCAGCTGTATAGACCACGATAAAACTTTTTGCAGATTTTCAAATCTAAAAAAAATATAGCTCATTTTTATTATTTTACTTTTATATTCATTAAATCTTAAATGTGAGTGATTTAGTATATAGCTTGCCCTTCTTTGTGCCCTTCTTTTGTTTTCAGTCCAACTTTTTTGGCATATCGCCTATTCCCATCTAAAATAAAAGCAATATGTTTAGGAAAAGGTCCTTGAGTTATTATATTGAACAGCAATTTTTGGTACCAAGCGAGTTCATCTTTAGGCAGGGCACTGTACGCCATTTCTGAAATGAAATGAAAATTATAAGTTTGCTAAGGAAATGAACGAGTAGGACGGAAACCTAACATTTTATATTTGTTTCTTCAAGTGTAAGAATGTTCTAATTAATAAAATACAAAATGCAATTTACATAATAGATAAAATTACTTATTAATTATTAATGTCGCCACGCCACAAAAATAAAGATAACAGATCCACAAACTTGCAAATTATAAAAATACCTTTCTTCCAGATTATATTGTGACGATATTGGGGAGCTACAGCTTTGACGAACGACTGATCGACTTTGAATAATCTTCTACATTATATAGTCAGGCAGCTAATAGTGTACTACATTGTTTATAACTGATATGCAGCAAATATTTATGAAAATCTTTAAAGAGATGTATGCGTGCGATTATAAATTGCACATTCAACATTGTCTCACGGATATACTTTACTAATTGCTTCAAGTTTGACCACGGGACTTTTTAATATGCACCCCGTTCACCCACATCACTCCTTCCACCATCTAAATCATAGGTGGGTCCACGCTACGTACTTATTTACTTTACGCTAATCGATATAAACTATTGTTAATGCTAATATTTAGACTAGTTATAATGACTGATGACTTGTAACCTAATTAATACTTCTTTTGTAAATGATTGATTGACTTGTATATTTATATTGGTGCTGTCCTTTGTTGGAAACCAGTGATACCCCGTGTGTTATTGAACAAAGTGTTGACAAAATAAAACCACTACATTACATTACATTACGCTGAAGTATGTACTCAACCCCTCACCGAGCTGATCCTATAGCCCATTTTTGGCTTTGAAGATAAAATGGATGCGAGGGTGTAAATTACAAAACCCCTTTGTTCACCTTATAAACCTCGTGCTACTAATTTGAAAAAAATATCGAGTAATTACTGGAATAAATAACGTTTGAAAATAATTAAAGTTTGGGTATTTAATTAGGGAATTACTCACATTTTCTACGATTGAAAGAGGTGTAATACTGTAATAGAATAGAAATATTATAACTGAGATAATCGAGAATAAATAAAAAATTAACAACGATAACATGCAAATGGGAATTGAAAATAGTGTGAGAATAAAAATTAGAACAATGTCAAAATCAATGTAATTTAGGCAACCCAATGAAAATTAAATAATGGCATTCAAAATTTAAAACTAATTAATGCCTCATTGTGCATACAAAATATATTATAAAATATTCAGGAATGGATTTCCATATTCGTGCAGCTAAATTAATTCCCTTACAATACGAAATGTGATTGTTTTTGAACGAATTACGTGCAATTGGCTGTGGATTTTTCCACATGGTCGTGTCTGCAAGTCATATTTTCTGACAATGTGCATACATAATGCAAATGCACATTTAAGAATGCAATTGGCTATAATTTACATTAGGGAATTACAAAACAAATTAATACATAAAGCTTGCACAATATTCAAGTATAGGAATGAATAAAGTTTCCCATTGCATAACAATAAAATATTAATTAAGCAATCTGAAATTATGTCTGCTTCTTCTTTCAGGAAATGAGAGCTTATAATTATATTTGACTTTTATAAAAAAAAAACTATCTATTGCTATATTAATAAATTCCAAGAAGTAATTAAGATAATAATTTTAATCATCCACTTACTAAAAATTGAGACCGGAAAAAATTAAAGACTACGAGGGAGATTTTCTTTCAATTCTCCAGTAACTCATTCAGGATTCTTCTACATCAATTTTCAATATTAGCTACTATAGCTAGTAACGCAAGAGCGGAGAATTCAGAGCAATACAAGAGCAGCAAATCAAAAATGCGTAAAACATTTTCAAGTTTGCTTTATTTGCCAATAGCAATAACTTTTTTGATAGTGAGTTTTCCAATTGCGTTACTAATATTACTGATTGCATTTATTTTTCGAATTTCTTTGGTAAAATTTGCTCCGTTTTTGCGAAAGGACCATGGTAATGCTTTGAATGCTCAAGGATGTGTGTTAAATCAAGAAGGATTGACTGTTGTAACGACATTTTATGTGGAAGGAAATTTGTGCTTGGAAGTGATGAAGGATTGTTTCTTTGAGAAAGTAGTATTAGCAAAGGACGCCCGCGGAGTTCTCAAATATCCCGAATTACAACAATATATTGACTCTTGGTATGGGATTTACTTTTGGAAGTGGGACACAGGCTTCAAAATTGACAATCACATTTGCGTCTACGATGCATCTCAACATAACACACACGAAGTACTAGTTAAGCATTTGGAAACTTCTCCCTTTCCCAACTGCCGAAGTCCGTGGAACATTTTCTTGTTAAAAAACTGCAAAGGAATTAAATTTCCCGGTAGAACGGAAGATTTTGTTACGTCAACGGTTATTTTTCGGTTTCATCACGCAATGCTCGATGGATTCGCATTATTTACATTATTGTATAAAGAAATGGCTGGCACTACACTGCAACCGTTTGTAGTTCCCGTTCCGAAATATAATTTATTCATCCGTTGTGTACTGCTGTCTTCTCTAGTATTTTCAAGGTGTCTATCTTATTTCACCGATCCAAATTATTTCTTCGACACTAATGGTTGGCATTCACGAAACCTTAATAATAGTGTAACATACAAAAGCGAGTTCCAATTACTAACATCCGATTTCATACCTGTTGAAAAAATTAAAACCATTTGTCAAAAATATAGTGTGTGTAGAAGTACAGTAATATTTTCAGCGATTACAGGAGCAATAAGGAAAATTATGTTACAAAAGGGAGTCAATGTTCCAAATAGTATTCGTCTTTGGCAGGCATTTCCAAAAGAAGCACATCCCGGGAAATTGACAAATCATTTGTAAGTGCATTGATTGATTCACAATAATGTTTAATTATTCATTATTTAATCCGATGCACATGACAACTGTGGTGTAACTATCATCACAGCCATTTCTTTAAAAATTGTCTAAGCATTTCCTTTATTATTAGTGATCTGGATGAAATTACTCTTCCAGTTGGAATCAATGATCCATTTGACAGATTGGAGTACATTAAAAATAAGGTCGATCGTTCCAAAAACCAAATATTTCAGCTAGGAGCAAGATTAATGTGCAATATTTCTTCATTGATGCCCAAATTTATCTTTAAGAAACTCCAGGCCAACATATTTCATACTGTGACATACTCCCGATGGGCGTCCCCTTCGAAATTGACTTTATTTGGCCATAATGTCATTTATTGGGATTTTGTTGTTGGAAAAGTAGATGGGAATACTCGTAAGTTGCTTTGATTTACTATATACCTTATACAGATACGTATGAAAAGTTATTTTGCTGCCCACACTATCAGCATGGACAATACCGTAATGTATTTGTATAAAATGTAAGTAATTGATTTTTATATATTTACGTTTTGATAATTCAACGGCAATAATATTATTTTTAATACTTTGCAGCGATTTACATATATTGTAACAGCTATGAAGGATATCTGAGATTTTCAATCCAAATTCACCGAGATCTAACTACAGAAAACGATATAAATGCAATGCTATACTTTCTATTGGATGAACTGAACGTTTTGGAATACAATAATTTAGATATTATTATTACACATTAGTGTAACACTCAGGTAGTCAACTTATATGCTTACATGGTGAACCCTAATTTCAAAATGTCACAAATGAAGACTGTTCTGTTTTGGTACCAGAAATTGCTATCTTTTTACTACAAAATTAGTACAACCGAAGGTTGAATTACTATTGTCGCTTCCCTATCAATTTTAGCAATTTGGAACATTAATGCAAAATATTGGTACATATGCGGACACAATAATTAAAATAGGTGCCTATATTTAATAAGTAACAAAACAAGCCTCCATTCTTATAAGGCGTATAATTAATGCACTTACGAACCAAATGTAAGTACTTAGCATGTCACAAGCATTTTTATCTACTTAAGGTAATTACTATAGCTTTGAGACGATATGGCCTGAGAAATTGTACGAGTCGCAGTTTAATCTCATACATTTTTGAGCCTCTTGTACACTTCCAGTACAAGAGGCTTAAAAATCCATGATTACGGGATCACAAAAATCTAATGCTTTATGCATTTATACATATTACATAATATATAAATATAATATTATTATGTCTATCTATAGGGCTAATTTTAATGGATATAGTATGCTAATTTTCCATCCTCTTCTGATTTTGGTCTTCTTAAGTTAAACTTTGAGCTTGATGAACAACAATAATATTTAAGACGACGTCGCCATATAACGAGGAAGTACTAAATAGTATACACAGAATTGATCGTAAAGACCTTGTATAGTTAAACTCTGTGCCTAACTTTGGACTGAGTTTAATTCTTATCCTTTGAGATCTGGAATAATTAGTGCATGTTAATTTGTAAGGTAGAATATGAATCCATACGAAATACTCGTATGGAAAGTTCATTCCATGTATGAATGCTAAATTTTCCACTTATTGTAAGAACACTAACTCACTTTGCTGACGTCATCATCAATACTTAAGGAAGTAGAACGAAATGTGTATTAGGTAAGTATGTGTTATGTAATAAGTAAATAAAAAACTCTACATACCTAGTACATGGTGTTTTATTAGACTTATTTTATTTACATTATATTGAAAATGTCGTATACAGTGAATGAAATTTATATCTTAATGCTAATGGTCTTGCTTGGACTGCTCTTAAAACAAAATTAGCATATTGACAAGCAGTCTGACAATTGTATGCAGAAAATGTAAAGAATCCAAATTGTGTATTTCCATTAGCTGGAAACACTTACATGAACTTCTGAACTTCAATAAGTATGAATGATTTAAACCGGCCTGAGGATTTGCAATTATTAATCGGTTCCAACTATTGAGAGCCTTTGCGGATTCCTTTTCTATTGTAGCCCCAAGAAATAATACTAAAAAGTAATAGAAAGCAAATCCACTTCCAATAAAGAAAAGAAGGAAAGATTTAAAACCATCCGTTCGCCTGATGGCCATGTAGATAAGCCATGGACAAGCTAGGAGTAGCATGCAGTGGATCATTTTCTTCAAGATTCCCAACAGATTATTCAACAGTAACAGTCCCAACTGAATTTCTCTGTACATCCTCGCAATTGCATACGCTCTTTTAATGACATAATTTTTGGAGTCTGTAAAACTATACACAGGTCGGACACTGGTGAAAAAACGAAAAGTTACATACTTACAAACAACGCCTAAAAATAATTAAACGAAGATTACGTATATGTTACAGGAAAAATCGGTAATAAGGCATTACCAGTAATGCCTAGGCAAAAACGGTAATTTCAGTTTTTCGGTCAAAACATTAATACGACAAATTTTAAATAAATATTGAATTTACCAGTTTGATTGAGCAGTTAACGGGGAATCAGAAAAGTGTCACCTCAACCCTCTGCTATGATAAATGGCCATTTTACAACTATTTGAATTTTAAACTTTAAAGGACTGTAGTGTCGCCATTTTTTATAGTAAAAGGTTGAGGTGACACTTTTCTGATTCCCCGTTAACTACTTAATCAAACTGATAAATTCAATATTTATTCAAAATTTGTCGTATTGATGTTTTGACCCAAAAACTGAAATTTTAGAAATATTACCGATTTTGCCCGTAGCATATACATATCATTTATTTGATAATTTCTTAAGACTTACGTGATGAGTTCGGACAATTCATTAATACCAACGACAAGTACTTCTAACATTATGAAGAAAACAGTTGCAATGCAACCAGTTCTCCAATAAAACCAAAGTACAGCTATCCAGTTGATGAAGATTATGCCACCGTTTAAGCTTTCTTCTGGCAGAATCGAAGTTGTATAAATAAATGCACGAGGAGCAAAAAATATACGAAGTGATGCCAAAAAGCCAATTACAAATGGAAGAATAGCTGTCCCCACAGGAAAGGTATCTTCCCACAGTTTCCATTTTGTATCGGAAGTTTTATTCTCTATATAAATTAATATTTTCTCTTAATATATAAATATATATATCAATAAAAATTAATATCTTTTCGCATTAAATGGTCAAACTTAAGATCAATAATTACACTTTCATTTTGGAAGCTCAAAATTAAAAATTAAGAACATGTAATAAACATGGATTAAGTTTTTGTCAACGTCTTACTTGTCTATATGCTAATTGCTAATGTATGTAAAAATATTTATACCCGGTTTCGTTTCTTACCAAAACATTGATCGTTGTATCTTAAAATGGCATTAAATAGCTTACAAAAATATTTGCGGTGAATTATTAGAAATAATGAGAACGCTAACATACACATCAACAGAGCGTACATCGTTAGAGCCACAATAAGTATGTAGCTATCCTTTAATGATGTAGATTTTCTAAACTTGTCTAACTTTCTGCCTAAAAAATTATGTAGAATCCCAAATACAATGTAGATAAATAAAAATTCTTTACGCTTCCTAGTATAACTTTGAAACCTGAGTTGGTTTTGTCCTTAGTTACATTGTATGGCAACGCACCAATGAGATGGCCAACATGTATCAAATTTCCAAGTGCGAAAAAAGTTATTTTACTGGGCATCCTGACACCTGTTAAATGAGGCGTTGAATAAAACCTTATTATTATTAGTATTATTATTATCTTAATGTCCGAATTCCTATGATATTGCTTTACAGAGTTCGGCAGTGACAATTTTTTAAATAAATAAAAAATATATTTTATCCACTGACGTGAATTGGCAAACTGACGGTTAGTGTGAGCGGAAGTATAAGCCTTATTGAATGGGTTTAGTAATTTGGTAGAAAAGGAGACGCATACAGATAGTATCAGTATCATGTACCAAGGTAAGGCACACAAAGCTATTTGTATAAATTGTCATTGCATCAAACTATATATAAATATGCAGTTTTATGTTTTAGCTAGTGACGAAACAATATTAGTTGCCGTAATTTACTATTTCATTAAAAATTTCTCCATATATGTCATTATACCCGTGATATTATAAAAAGTCGATAATAATACAATATGCTCCATAGCTTATGATTTACATTACATACATAATATTATGTCACAATATGCATTTTACTTTACAACGAATTGTGTAAGCTTGTCATTATTTGTGTTTATATTATTTGCATTTGAAATTCTCAGTCAGTCGAAAATAAATTATATCAAGGTGCTTGGAGACTATTGAGAGAAAACATGTTTATTCGAGGTTTTATGTTTTATCAGAAGTTATTATCCGATATAACTAGAAAAATACTGTTGGTAGAACCGAGCTCTATAATCTAGAAAAGCCTACAATTGTGAGGGAATGCAATAAATTGTGAAAGTAGAAAATCAAAACAATTGCCTGCCTATTGCAATAAGTAAAAGAATTGAACTTGTGTTTTGCAACATTGATTTTTATTGTAGGCAATAATCCCATTTAGGTTGGTCACATGCTTTGTTGACAGAGCATATCTTGATTTTAGCCATAATTACTGTAAACGTTTGTTAAAAATACGGAAATGATATTGCAATACAGTGACATATATGGTAAAGTAAAATTATGTAATCAAATTACTCAATGTTGTTGCTACTTTTCTTCGTTTAATTTATTGACAATTTCGTTTGACAACGATTTTAATAGTATTAATATATTTTAATATATTTTAATATAGGTATGCAATAATAACGAATTTAGTCAAGTGGCAGTTAGTAATGGACGTAGATTTTCTAAATATAAAAAGGGTCATTGAAAATTAATTTTTTACCAGACCGAGTAGGGCTAATTGTATGTAATTGCAAAATTGCAGTATTGTGATATTCTGTTCAACATCAGCCGGCAATTACGCAGAAATAATATTTTAGTGCAAGTTTTACACATTATATTTAAAATAAAATTAGCATTTTGATCAGAATCCTCATTATTGTAGCCCAACACATTAAAATATCCCGTTTTGTAGTTTCCCCTAATGTGCAGCATCTGCAAGACTTTGTAATCATTAAGTAATCGAGACTTAATCCTGCTTGCCTATATATAATTATTAATTGACTCCAGCGTTGAAGTATCTCTTTAGTCTTTTAGTATCCTTTTCTATTGTTGATAATAGAAATAATAATATAAACCAATATATGTATTAGATACATTACCCATCGACATGAAAATAAAGATTCTAAAAAAATTCGTGCTTTGTCTTGCTACCGTATAGTACATCCACGGTATAATTAGGAGAAGCAGACAATTATTATGTAGTTTTATATGTAGGAAAAAATATAAATAAAGATATTTTAACCTCATAATATGTTATTTAGATGCAT
>JAQFYC010004944.1:0-15632 GCA_034694165.1 Tomocerus mixtus | reverse complement strand
CCGCTTAGGAATTTCGCATACCGACTGGTAAACATAGACAATAAAGTATAGACAGTGTCTGTAATGTAGTCTAGTATAGTCATATAATTATTGCCAGGGAGTAGCTTAATTATCACTTATTATCGACTAGGCTAACGTAACATACGTTATAAACATACCCACATAACAGACGAAGGAGAGTGCAAAACCTGAGAGCAAGTAAACAGTGACTTCTTATTCTCATTCTTACTTACGATTAGGAACTACTAGGATAGTAGTAGTTGAGACTGAGATGTGCTAACTTAGTTTAGTTTAGTTACTTGGATCAAGCAAGTGTTTATGTAGTTGTTTTGTATGGTATAGTAGAACATTGGTAGTTGTATTGTAAAAGGAACGTAGGGAAGGGAATGGATGAAATGGTCATTAGCAATTCAATGCAACACACATTACGTAGCGTTGAGTTGCGTTGCGTTTCGTTGCATGGAACTCGTTTTACCGCTTTGTTCAGTTCAGGCAGTTCATCCACTCCAACAACCTCCATCAACACAACACAAAACAACAACATCAACACAAACCATTTCTGTGCATGCATTTTCATATAATATATCTATGCGAACTAGTACTAATAAATGTTGGATAGGTAGGTAGCTACATTATAATGAAGAAACAGCATCACAGATACAATGTTGTCCATAGTCCATACTTACTCCATTAGGGCATAGACATACCTGTCCACATTCTATGTACATAATATCATTATCCTTTAAAACCTACAGGCAATTACATTTTTCAGAGACCAGGCCATGTTATCCATACCAACAAACCAACCCAATACAGGACCAGCAGATCAACAAAAGTCTATGTACCTATTTACTTTATATGTGAGTATATGTGTGTGTATGTGAAGAAATGGTCTTAACCAGCTGAGCCAGAGCCAGGCTTATGTATCAGATGAGGAGATTAGCTTAGCTTACCTGTAATTGATTTCAAAAATACTTATATGTATTTACATGGTGTTCGTTTGTTTGGTTTGCTACATAAGTGTATGTTATTGTAGATTGTAGCTTAGCTTAGTCCATCCATCCTCTCTCTCATCTCTCTGGTATTCTTGTCCTGGATGAACTCTACTGACTTGACTTGATTTGCTCTGCTTGACTGTGTGAAATGAACCTACCTAACGTATGATATGATACGCAGCAACTGGATTTGCAACTTTTGTTTCGTATCACAGGCCGCTACTTGCCTTCATTCCATTCTACAGAAAAAGATTACTGGATATGATAGTCGGATATGATAGTGGATAGGACATGCCTTCGATGCAAGCGTAAACTGTGATAGTGTATGTATGTGTAAGGTTGTATTGTGTTGTGTGCAGCACAATGCATTTGTTCAAGCTAAAATATTTTGCTCCACTCGCAGTGTTGTAGTATAGATATACGTATAATACATCATTCTTTGTATCTGTATTCTGTATGTATTAGACACAAGAAGGAGGAACAACTGGACTGGATTACATTTATTACATTAGACCATTACACAGGCTACATTATAAATGTTTAGTATGAGGAAAGATGAGAAGTGCTCTATAATGTTTCTTGTGTGTGTAATATATGTAATATGAGGGCAAACTCTTTAGTTTTACTACTATGAATTCCTTATAATAATATTATTACATCTCTATCGCATATTTAAATCTTACGATGGGTGCATCATATCTGTCTTTCCTATTCTTTCGCCATTTACCCTGCTGTCTTGTCTTGTACTTCTACTAACTAGCTCCTCTTTCAGTTTATCGAGTATTATCATTGCAAAAAGATCGTCTGCTGCTGTTATAAATGTTTTATTATAAGATATCCGTAGAACATTGCAGGTGATGGTATATCTATTGAATGTTGAAGTTAAGATTAAGATGGTTATCCTACCTCGTCTTAGTGGCACATTGTAAGGTAATAGTTAGACGGATATGATGTACATACCTCTCTGTCCTGTACTAATGAATGATGGAAGGCGGAACTTAACTTTGTAGTATATGTACAGTAGAGTAGATTGTATAAGTATGCATAAATATGTACCTCACTCATTTCTTTGCTCTGGCCATAAAGTAGTAAATACAACTAGGTACCTATATAGTTGTCAGTAATGGATAGCATCTTTCTCGTGTAGTGCAATCATCTTTTATTGTACGAGAAGTCGTCTTGCTGGATTGAATTTAGAATGGCATGGATTCCTTGTTTGCTTTTGCCTAGATTTTAAGTAGTTATGCCAAAGAATAAGAAGTTTTTACGTCTTGAGCATTTGCATTGTGCTGGTAATTGTTATACAGTTTAGTTAGGATGGTACAATGTACTGTTGGTTGGATAGATTGATGGAATGGAAGCGTATTTAAACTCGTAGGTAAAAATGTTTCTGCTATTTCTCACAGAACTACATTTACGTTGTGATTCGTCCGCCTGTCGGTGCTTTTTTATGGGATTAGAAAGTTTGCTTGTCTCGACGAGGTTTGATTTTGCTGCAAGATATTTTGCATGTAAGTATTTTATAGTAGGTAAGAAGATAAATTACCTCTTAGTAGTAAAGTACATTTTACATGTACCTGCCCTGACCGACGAAGGATGAGTGTAATATGTACCAGATCAGATATATTGAGCACTCGCTTGTCGCTTATGCAGCAAAAGCAATGAGAATTTTTCTAGTTTCTATGAGAAGTTATTATTACCGACAGTGTCTCTCTCGAGTTTATGATGTTATTATTAGCTTTGCAAAAATTCTACAACCAACGGGACAGGATGCATTTGTCGGCTTCTAGGGGCAGAAAACCTTCATTAGCAAATACTGTAATAACTTAACATATATAGTATTAAGTGTATTTCACTACCTGCTGAGAGTATACAGATTTGTGTATGTATGAAATAATAAAATAAGAGGGCAATCGGTGGAATTGCAATGGTGGAAATATTTCTTTGGAATGTACACAGAATTAATGTGTGTACCAGTAGTAGGAAACCGTTTTATTAGCGATTGTTTTGATTAGAGGAAGGAAGGTTTCATTTGTATTTGGCCTGGTTCCGTCTTGGCTTATGTAGTTTCATATCAGTATCAGTTCACTGTGTTGACTGTTGCCAAGCATGTTACATTTCTTGCCTTTTCCTGCTTGAGGAAGCCAGTGTTATTAGTAGTTCTACTTATACAATTACGCTATTATTTATGTAGTATATAGGATCAAGCTCCTGTCTTAATTGTCAAAAATAATTATTTCAAAGTAAAATCAAAATACAAATAATTCCCTTTTACAGTTGGAAAATGCAGTATAATTTTTCCCACTGTAATCAGGATTTGCATTTGGTACATGTGAAAGGTGGGTAGGGTGAGTAGTGAGTTAAAGCTGATTTTGTTTAAGTACCTATTATAGTAATGCATGTTTAATGATATTAATCAGAAGAGAAATTGGGATTGTAAGTATCTGGAATGATATAGGAACTACTTATTTATGTATAGGCAAGCAAGGAGTAAGACAGGTTTCATATTATTGTGTGATTCTTTTGGTTGGTTTTGCTAAGAAGGGTGTAAAGAATAAAGTGGTTACAGTGTAGTTAACTTTCGTCCATTCTCTAGTGCTAGGGTACAGTAAGCGTTACTACTACATACTACGCTGGCTATGATATGCTATGTATTACTGTACGTTTGGGTTGTTGAAAGTTTTAAATCTTGTGTGTGGATTGTGGATACTCGTTCCTCATTCTTGGTAAGTAGTAAGAAGTAAGATGAGAGAAAAGTACAGTTATATTCGCCATGCTGGAAATGTTACCCATCCGTTTACTAGAATGTTAAGCATGCTGAGCTTGCTGATTGTGAGTATGAAGCGAACTGGTAGTACATAGTTATAAATATATAGGATTCTTTATGCTCTATGTAAGAACATGTGAATATAAGAAACAGATAATAACTAAGTACGTAGAGCATTGTATACGTATTTAACGTTATATTGTACATTGATGCTTCGCATGAGAGTATTCGCATTATAAAATGTTGGAACTGTGACTAAGCCCACCCCAGATTATCTTCATCCATGCCATGAGCCAATCTTTTCTTATAAGCCATGAACCTCATTTTTCCTAACCACCAAAAAGCGATGTACTCTAAGTTCAATTTTTTGTTTTAATCTTTGCAGGTTTTTTGTGTCGCCGTCTCCTGAGAACTGAGAAGCGTCCGGAGGGTTGTGGTTCTTCTGCTGACTATACATCAATTCTGGGGAATTACACGTGACATCACCGTTGCATCTTCTTCGAGACCATCTCTAGCTATTCTACACGTCGGATTTAAAAGATCCAACCACAGTATAAGCAGTCGTGAATTGAGCACAAGTGGTGAGTGGCTTTGATGGAGAATAAGTCACCTGGACATGGGGGAGGTGGTGGAAGCATTTGCATCACATCAAGCACTTCAGCCTCTGTGAGTGTCAACGGACTAGCCGGTGTGGGAAATGGTGGCAGTCCAGATTCTACCACTCAACAAAATAAGGACGCTAATAACAGCAGCTCCGCTGGGTTAGATTTAAGAGGGGGAGGAACAGCTTCACCTTCCGTGGACCATCATATTCATCATAAACGCCGTAATAGTGGTAGTATTAATTGTCCACCAAGCATGTATAGCTTAAAGTGGAACACTCAACTTCTTTCCTTGCAAAGATCTCTGGCCAATTTGTGGGATAGTGGAATTGGCACTGATGCTGTCCTACTTTGTCAAGGCACGCCGCTCCCCGTTCATAAGATTGTTCTTACAGCTGCATCTCCGTATGTTGCTTCTGTTATTCAAGTAAGTACAAAAATATACACCTTACTTACCCTTACCCATCGTCTCTATCTTTCTTCTCCATTATTGCACTGATGTGATACTGTGTATAGGAAAGTAAGTGTCTCCGATAGAAGACGCGTTTAATCCACTTCGCCATTACTGATCACGTCATCATTTTATACAAACTTACTAGAACAGTAAATAGTCGAGTCACTAAACTACTCAGCAACTTGGAATTGTAAACAAATATTGCTTACTATTGCGTCTACATTCAGATATGTGGATTACATTCAGTTACTACAATGTATCCTTCTTATCTTCTTCATTAAACTGTAAATCTCATTGCTGCAGTTTGTTCTAGCTCTAGCTTCATGGAGATTTTTAATGAGTCACTTTTTACAGTACACAGTAGATTCTAATATTGTAATTCAGTTGTCTTTATATTGTACATAAGTCTGTCTTTTCTAAATCCACATTGTGGACATTGTCTCACGATGATGTAAATAAAATGACTTTTAGGGTTTAGCGACTTTTTATTATGTACCATAAGCTTAGGTACTGAAATGAAACAATGCTTTAGGTTATAGAGATAAATTGTGGAACGGAGATACCCGACCGAATGTTGCAATGCAGTCATGCCCAGGAAATTAAATGAAGGAGAATTGCTCGTTTTTCTAAAGTCTCCAAATGCAGTAGAGGTTTTAGTCTGATTAGGTGGAAAGCGTTAAGACTTTTTTATGGCAATGTACTCTTTACACTCTGAGCTCATGGCGCCACTCCTTATTTGGAGAAGCAATTGTGGCTGGAATTATTTGCATTTTATTTCAGGTCCGTGACTCACAAACTTCAGTTAGATCTTACAGTTCAGTTACTTGCTAAAGGTTTATGACTCATGCTGATACACTTTGTATTGTAATAATATTACTGCTCAATGCCCAACTGTATGCTGAATTTCTCAAGATCCCAAGACAAAATCCTGGAGTAAGGGAGTAGTATTTATGATAGTGATGTATTGCAAAAATCTGTATACATAGTTGAGTATGCTGCCATTGCCATCCATGTTGTCAATGTGCATACATTCTTTAGTTGGGTTGGAGTCTGGAGTTATATGTCTGCCCCCAAAATCTGTGTTCGTTAAAATTCTTATAAGACACATTTTTTCTGTAAGTATTTAGATACATATTATAGCTCTGTGCACAAAACTAAATCTCATGTTCTTTCCTAATATTATAATTTTCTAATCTCCGACTGAACTGTATAGTATAGTTTACCATTGTTTGTACACACTAGTTGTGTGCTAAGCCAACATGGGTGGTAAAAAATGTCAAAATACAGAATATAAAACTCTGGTTACATTTTGCCAGTATTGAATTAGATTGATAGTTAAACTAAACATATTAAAAATGTGTACACCCAGGCAGTCTAGTCCCAGCATCTACCTAGAATAGACACAGCATTGGTTGAAATATCTAGGGAATAGTTTTCTGGAGGCAAATAGTACTTTAGTCATATGACAGGATGAAGAGAGACGCTGACTTCCGTTAGAATGTGTGGGGCTTATGCTTGTTCTGGAAATCTCCGTGAATTTATTTGTTTTGCACGTGTGTGCTGAATGAGTTTAAAAATACATTCATGGAAGTTGAAGATATTTCTTGTAGACTGCTTTGCCTGCACTAGCTGGTAAGCACATTGCATAAGTTGAGTATCTGTAGAGAAACATCCGACACCCGTGAAAAAGTTTCTCCTGGTATTTGTGCCTTACTCGCTGTGCAGACAGTTGGACCAGAAGAGAAGTTGGATGGATGGGCTGGGTTGTGCTTTTACAGACTGGGCTTACTTGTTAGTAGGACGGAATTGGATATCCAGGATGCAGCAGCAGAACAGAAATCCATTTATTTCCATGCTACCAGGACGATCTGTCCATGACCGAAAGTGAGACAACTAGGCTGAAGCTCCTGGGTAGTTAGCTATTATGCAGTCTAGTAAGTTAGGAAGGCTATGCAGTAATTTGTATGTAAGTAAGTCACTTTTAACTTACATCACATACATCTTTCTGGGACTATGTGCTGTACTTGATGTATATGTATAGTATGTACTAGTATGTAGTGTTACAGCGTCTACCTACGTACCTAAATCCATACATTGATAAAACGACACAATCTGTATTCTGTATATCCATTCAATATCCTACATATCAATCTACTATATGTATAAATGTGAATTTTTATTTTTGTTTGCTTTCCTAAAATAGACGATGGCCCAAGCAGCTCACATGATGCCCGTGATCGTGGTTGACATCCCGGCAGAGGCTGGAAAAGCTTTACTTAGTTTTCTTTACTGTGGAGAAGCCCATGTGCCCGTCACCATAATTCCTCATTTGGTTATTGGAGCTAAATTCTTGGGAATATCTGGATTTGGCGACCCTGTAAGTCAGCGATAAAAATAGCTCAAACTAAATGCGTATATTGATGCCAGTGAGTTTCCAGAAATAAATCTGTGCATCAGATTTATTTGAATTCATTCCAAATGATGAGTTCATGGATAAGTGTATATGATGTATATAGAGGTACGCTGTTAGCATCTACAACAGCATATGATCTGTGCACTGTACGATGATGACTTATTTATGTTCTTGTGTGTACTGAATTGCAGGGCGTGTTGGAATCCCTTACGAGTATCGTACCTGAGTCGGTGATGACCCCAGACAAAACTCCACCACCATGCGACTCTCCTCGGCCCAATGAGTCCATGATGTCTTCAGAACCTCTGCATATTCCACATTTGCAGTTACCACTGGTCGTACCGTCTGTGCCTTCTCATCTTATGTCTTCTTCTCCAGTACAAAATACTTACAGTTCTAATAATAGCAGTAATCATAGCAATAGTAACAACAAAAAGTCTGAGCGAATCAACTCTGAACAGCAGCAGCTTTTGGAGCAGCAAATCATCCGTCAACAACAACAGTATCTTCAGCAAAGGGCAAAGAGTCGCTCACCCTTTGCATCTTCACAATACTCATCATCCGCGTCTTCCATGGGGGAAATTATAAATCTCAGCAGCAATAGTAATCACAGTAATAGCAGTAGCAGTAATAATGGTAACAAGAGTAGTGCTTTGAAAACAAGTGGGGGAAGCTACACAGCGCTGCCACTGACGAATAATAAGAATGGCAATAATGCCGTCAACAAGTCTCCGAAAACAAACAGTACAAATCTTAACAATAATCGAATATTTATTGGATCTACAAGTATTTTGGATAATTTGCTCAAAAATCCAAGAACACATCTCGAAGCAGCTATTGCAGCTGCCAACGCGAGTGCCGAGGCAAGTGACAATAATGATATGGTTCAATATGAAGCTGAAGGCTATTTGGAGAATACTCCTCATAATTTAGCGGCTCAATATCATTTGCAGCAACTTCAGCAGGCCCAGCAGCAGCAGCAACAGCAGCCGCCGTACTACTACTCTTCAGGAGCCGCAGGAATTGCTGGACACCCTGCCTTTATGCCTGGAAACGGTGGGGACGACGACAATAATATGGAAATGACGATGACCGAAGACAACACTCCGATCCCAGCTCATCTTCTTGAGCCGAACGTTGAATACCATATTGGAAATGAGTTCACCGACCGTTACGGAGCTCTTCAAAATCCTCTGGCCGATTTAGCTAAAGTAGCAGCTGCGAGCATTCAACAAGGAAACAAAAGAAAGAAAGCTTCCGCAAACGTTGATCCTGGAGGAAACGGAGTTGAAGTCATCAGTTCAACAGGCAGGCCAGCTGCAGCAGAGCAGTCCACTCCACCTGTAAAGGTTAAGGCAAAGAAACCTCCAGAGACAATCATCTGTGAAATTTGCGGCAAGAAGTTCAGCAACGCTTACAATCTTAGGGTAAGACTTTTATTTCGCTTGTATGAAGTTTATTGCACATTTGTGTTCATTACTTAATCTATGCAATGTTGCCTTTAGGTTCATATGGAAGGACATTCTGGCCAAGTATTCGTCTGCTCCGTCTGTAGCCACGCCAGTCGTTCAAGGGATGCCCTGAGAAAACATTTTGCCTACCGTCATCGAGAACTTTGGATATCTGGAATGTCAGCATTTCGAAAAAATGTACCTGGGCGAAAATTAAGTATTTCTAAAAACAATAATAATAATAATACAATCACCACCAATAATAACAATGTAAACTCAAAAATGGAACAAAGTGACTCCCATGACACTGCTGGCGGAAATACGCTTGTAGATGCCAATGGGAACATCAATATTCGTGGATCGGATGGAACGCTGACAATTTCGGAAGCGTTTCATGAAAAATCACAAAAGTAGATAAGTATATTGAGAAAACGTTAGCCTAAACATAATATAGAATATTTAGTTGTATTAAGTTAACGCACGTACAACTTGTTAGGTATTACTGAAAGCTTAACGTGTACAATACTCTTGTAAAGGCAGAAAACTACCTTTTTATCTAGTACGGTATATGAATAATGTACACCAGAAGTGTCTTGGAATCTTCCAATAGTATTGAATACACCACTTATTAGAAGACATTATAATTATCTTGACAAAGATAAGCATAACTAAAGCATAGCATAATCTATGGGGCACACACAGGTGTTTAGATACTTAAGATGCTACTCATACACCAACTTTACGATGGTTGTAATTTAATCTTGTAGTGTATTGTAAAAACAAATGTTAACGTTGTAGATTTTCTTTTAGCTTTAGTTAAAGAGTTTTGTTAAGAGTACGTTTATAAATCAAAACATTATAATATATAGGCTTAATATACTTACAGAAAAGAAACTATATCATAATATTTAATTTAGGGAAAGGTGCATAATAAAATGCGTCTTGTATGTATTGTAACTTTTGCCTTATCACAAAATGTCTTTCCGTTGAGAGCCCAAGGGTATGTGTGTATTTTTATGTAAGTATTGTACATAATCCATCCACTAATCTATGCAGTATGTGTTGACGCAAAGTTCATTTGTTCAATTATTTAGAGAATTAGTAAACGATTTTGTTTTTCCTTGAGTGATTTGTAATATAAAATGTTTTACAGTATATTGTGCTGGCAGGTTATATAAATAAACGTTACGAGTTTTAATGAATCGATATAACATGTATTTAAGATATCGACTATTTAAAGTATTTTATAACAAATGACAATATTATGATTGTTCACTAAAGTAATGTTCAATAGTATATAAATATAGTTATTATCAAACACAGTTGAAATCTTTGTTACATCGTAATTTAATCTAATGTAATTTGATTATGGAATCTACTTATAGCCGCGTGATTGCGCAGCATAAAGTATGTTTTCCAATCTGGAATGTAAGGATCCTTGAAATATCAAATCATTGTATGCAATTGCCAACATATTGCGACGTGAAATGTAATGTCTCAACATGTATGGATGGATTGGTTGACAAAACGAAGATTCAAATTACGAAATTAAGCTACGTACCGAGAATATCGCAAGCGCTTCCATTATTTATTGTAAATACCTATAACTAATAGTGTATCTTTTACGTTGATGACATATGAATATAGTTAGCTGATAATAATTTGTCTGTATATGCAGAATAAAAATAGGTAATATACGTTAGTTAAACTAATTAGTTTGTTAAATTTTAGTTTAAATTAGTTAATTGCAACCTACAAACAATATTATACATAAAGTAGGTAATCTAGCACCGTTGTGTCTCGCGAGAGAGCGAACGGGCTAAACAACAAAGGAAGTTCACCGAATTGTAACATGAATGTATTTGAATGTACCTTTTGATACATAAATATATTATTAGCTAGGTGTAGGTAACTTAGAATTAGTTAGTGCCTACTTAGGTAGGCAATACGGATAATTAGCTTGTGTTAACGAGTACTTATATGTAAAAGAATGTACTTAATTGTTGTTAGATAAACAACTTTAATAATATGGCTTGTTTGCCTTTGTTTTTGTACGATTGATGCACCTATGTAATGTATGTAGAAGTTGTTAATTATCCGGTTGGAGAAAGACGCATGTATTTACGTTTCGATAGCCTCATTTTAGACATTCTATCTTCTATCCGTGACAAATACAATGACTTCCAGCTTCCGACAAGAATGATTAAATAAATGTATTGTACTTAATGTTCAGAAAAAAGAAATGAGATTTGTTAAGATTTTTATCATAAATTCTGTTTAAATTCCAAAGTATTGAATGTTATTTTATTTATTACGAAACGTATTCAGATACACAGAATGTCTAATTGCTACCAAACGTAATTACTGCTTAGCACAGGATTTGCGAATGAATGTTACAGTAGAGATGTCGAGTGTACTTTGGTTATAGGAGTAAAACATATTTATCATTAGGTTGAGTAGGTATGTCATGCTATCTGTCTAAATACATGATATACCTACAGTATGTTAGTGTTATTTGTATAATTTACATGTAAACTTTGCATAATATAGTGAGTGAGTACTTATATATCGAATGAAATCAGTCCTAGTTCGTCCATATACACTTTATCAATAATAAATATATTTATTAGACAAGCATAGTGGTGTTGCTTAGCTGATATAAATGTGACTCCTAAAGTTATTCTAGAAATCGAAATTAACAGATATTCTGAGATTGTAAATTATGATAGTAAGGGAATGCGAAAAGATTGAACGTGCAACCATGAACAGTATACATAAATTGTCTTAACCTGCAGGTTTGGTTATTAATAATGCGCTAATTAATTTATGAAAAGTATTTGGTAGTATTACATATGTGCAAAATAGAAGTCGGTCTTATGAAAGATAGATTTGTAATGGTATTACTCGTAACTCTGTATTTTATTACTACTATGTACAAATCGTACTTAATCATTAACAATAAGAATATTATAATGGAACTTTTAGTAATAATTACAGGCAATTTGACTCAAAACTATAATTTAAAATGGTGTGTATTGTATAAATGTGTAGAAGTAGGGTAAAAGCATGAAATTTTACTTTTTAGTACCTACCTACGTAAATATACATATTAAAGTATAGTACATAAATTACAATAATAATTATATTCTATGCATACTAAAAACTATGAATGACTTACCAAAATATTTATATTTATTTACCTATGTGTATTATGTCATATCAGTTTAACGAAAATGATTTTGTCCAATTCAGTACTACACGGGAAGCAGATGTTATATATCATATGATGTATAGTAATATGTATATTTACTATGCATGTGCACTGTATTATTATACTAATAATTATTACGGCAGCAACGCAACTAAACTGTTTACACGTACCTTACCGTATTCGCAGATTGATAAATACTTATACTTATATTGATTTTAAAATATTTTATGTTACATTAATCGCCGAAATGCTCCAATTGGATATGATTTAGAAAATGTATTAACTACTATACTACTTAATTGTAAACTTATGTACTTAATTTGTAAGTTGAGATATGCCGTTGAGAGTGATGAAAAATCCTGCTTGTCCGAACTACTTACTTATTTTGTGACGCATCGAAACATTTTTTTGCTACCTATACACAACAATACATTAAATGTAAAGCTAAGTAAAAATCAAATATCATTAATGAATAAATTAATGAGTAACAGTTAATAAATCAAATATGTTTTCCTATGTAATTAGTAATTTCTTTATTTGCATTTACATCGTCCAATTATGTCATAATATGCATAAACATTATTAGGAGTTATTGAGCTATCTGTCCTAGAATGTATAATTTATGCCAGATCCTAATTTTTATATCATACTGAAAAAGTTTTGTAGTCCTTTATGTACTCACTTTCAAAAGTGTCCGTTCATTCTGGACAACCCTGTAGGTAGTTGTGTCTATGAACCTTGATTATAGGCCTATAAATTCTTCCCTGTTTTACGCATCTAGGTGTAGACAATTTGAAGTTTGAGGTAACACAGACAATGCAATGGTGGTAAGCAGTATGCCAATGATATAAACGTTGTTTTTCCAATGAATTTTAAACATTATAGTAATAATTTAAATATTTAAATATCTTTAACTTTATTCTGACTTTTAAACATTTAACAAATAATTAATTAATTATTTTATTCCTTTTCCTTACTACGATTATATTCCCATTATATGCTTTAGTAATCATATTTAGCTTTTATTAGGTTAGAGCTATATTGCCATTTACGTTTGGCAAAATATGTTGTTCGTACTGATATTTATAACTATTACTGTTATCACTATACCCAAGGTGTCTCCAATTTTTGAGACACCTTGACTATACCTATATGCATTATTATGTATATATGAAAATTTTATTTTCAAGTTTATGATAATTTATGTAAAAATAGTTAACTATTACAATGTATTGTATTACTGTGTCACGTGGCAATCTTTAAATGTAAGGACAGTTAATGAATAAAATTTCATTATTCTTTTAGGTTTCAGTAATTAATATTTCAGGTCAAGCTCAACTCGGACTACAGTGCAGTAAAGATTGGAAAGACTGCGTAACTTCTATAGTACACTTCGGTTCAGTTCAGTATAGTATAGGATGGGAAACTATGCCACAGCACTCATCACATACTCAGCACACAGAGGAACTTATCTTTAGGACGTGCGTACGCATAATACTACTTCGAGAAATTAGTTTGCTTAGTTAGCAAGCACTGATAAAAAAATATCATAAAATTAATGCAAAAAAGACTACAGAATTATCTTTGGCTACTAAAATAATTTACAATAATTCAATTATATGATAGAAATTGTAGAAAATATTCATAAGAAGGAATATGCCGTAGAGGAACACACACTTCGTAGCATAATCTAGAAGTACGTTGTTCAAAGACGGGCACGGATGGAATAAAGCCACCATAATACAGTCCCGACGGACGGACGAAGACAGACATTGCGTTACCCTGTGCTTTGCACGGGTATCCTTATAAACCAATTTTTGCAAGGTGGGTGACATTTGTCACCTACTCCTATGTCAAGATAATAGTAATGGAATAAATGCAAATAGCTTTATAGATGCAATCAAAGCACAACAGTAATAATATTTTTATGTGTAGTTGAAATATTAAACAATTAAAAGAAATATAATTAACGTTTGAATCAGAATGGGATTGGGCAGCCTCGGTGTCCAGGTGTGTAACCTATTCTGATCTGACATGTAGAACAATAGAATTAAGAAGGCAACACGTGAGGCTTATTCTTCTTCTACTAGTAGTATAGTGGATCTAGTATAGTATTTTGTTTTTCTTCTAATTTTTCACCAAATTCATCGTATTATTTTTTCTACATGAACGTGCCTTCAGTGTATATGTTAGCGGTAACATCGGTAATATAAGGCAAATTAATAAATATTGAATTACCAGTATGATTAAGCTAAGCAGTTAACGGGGAGTCAGAAAAGTGTCACCTCAATCCTGCACTATGAAAAATGGCGATACAAGTAATAAATGCAATTAATTTTCGGTGTGAACTATTATAATAATGAGTAATGCATACCTACTTTAAATGAGCAATACATAGAATAGATATTTTTATTAAAAGTTGTGTCAGTACAACTCAAGCAACTTGTTGATTAAAATTACACTACAAGCCAAGGTATTATCATTGTTACCCTAATTAAGTAAATGGAAAATATTTTTGCGTAAGACAATTATCAAAGTATTGGTATTTTAGTAAATAGGTATCTTTAATTTTCTGGACTCTGGAAGTCTGGACTGGAGTGTATGCCAGATAAAGGTAGCCAATGAGACTGTTGGTCTGATTGCAAAGTAAACAGCCTAAAGTTTCCACTTATAGGTAATATTGCTATGTTTTAAAAAATTTCCAATAAATACTCGCTCCTAATATTAGGACTTCAACCACAATGATTCCAATAAGGATAAGCTTGTTGTATATAACATTAAGGTACATGGACCTAAGAATTTTTCTACTTCGGGAAATTTCAACATCTGTGTCAACAAGTCGATTTTTCGTTCGGAGAAGCGTTTCCCGTTGAGTCCCTAATTCGCCAACAACTTCGCTTCCAATTTGTTCAGTCTCAATTGCAACTGCAGTAGAACGAGCGATTGAATCTGAAGTTCTTTCTAATACGTTTCGTCCTTCTAGGACAGTCCTTCTGGGATCTGGGGCGTTATTTCTAAATAGAAGTAAACAGTAAGTTTAAGGAACAAAAATAAAATTGTAAAACAATACTACTTCGCTTTTTTACAAGAATTTTTCAAACCTTTTATCCCCGAAATTAGCTACGACACTCTTATACCGAGAACTTAATTTGGCTACCCCTGTACGATGTAATCGAACTTTTGAAGTTAGTTCAACTCTGTATGGTTGGGGTGCAACTCTGGCTTCGGACTCCAGTTGTTGTATAAGACTCTGACCTTCTGCTATATCTCTTTCGATCTCGTTAATTAGCTTTTTACGAGTTTCTCCATATGGACTTCCAACTAGTTTTCGTTCTATTCGCATTTCAATCGTCTCACATAGATTCTGGATTTCCTCCTCCAGCGTCTCAAACATTTCGGAAGACATTTTTCAGTTTGGATTCTCTTGTGTTTTAACTTAACAGTGCAGTATTCGCAATGGCACACTAACTGGGAAAAAATCAAAGAACATTCTAAGTATAAAATTACGCACATTACCTGAAAGCCTATAAAATATGTCGGTCAATACCCCCCCCCATACTCCATTAGTCATTTTTATAGCCCCACAGCCCGATGATATTATGTAGGTAGGCTTTGCATGCTAATTAAAGTATAAAATTAACATATATAGTATACATAAAGTATAACTTAAGGAGGACTCAATGGTTAGAATATGAATCAGACGGACGCGCGCTTGATTCGCATCTGTTCATATTGAACG
>JAQFYC010004943.1:0-15637 GCA_034694165.1 Tomocerus mixtus | reverse complement strand
GCCGAAATAACAAGTCAATACACTCAGGTAAGCCCCAAGATATATAAATTATACCAGATAACAAAAATGAATACCTACGTGATCCTATTTCTATGTCACTGAATGCATTTGCATGCTTTCATACACTTTTTGCCAAACACGTCGTCTCTTTTGTCAAACGCGGTTTTCGGTTCCCGGAAGGACAAAAAAAGTTTTTGCCAAACGCGTCTTTGCCAAACCATCCTACAACCGACTAAATCATTTACTAATTCTAAATCGATTTATGTTTCATTCATTTGTATTAATGCATCATATCATAAGATCATTATTATTGGACACAACATTACATTGCATTAACAATATAAGCCCTTTCAATATATATATTTAATTTTATTAATGTTCAATGCTTTTCACAACGAAAAGTTGCCACAAGGACACAGTACTCAGATTTACAAATATTTTTAAGACTTATACATAATACATACGAAACATTACATATTTGGAGAAAATAGATGATTGTAATATTCGGACTGAATCTTTGACCACAGAAATTACAATATCATTATTTATAAATTTTTTAAGATTGAAACGTTTGCGGAAATTCTCAAAAAATTGAGGGAAATATGAAAATAAAAGGAGGTAAAGTAATGTTACGTTTACCGGTTCTACATACCTCTAGGCAATTGATATATAATTATATAGGTATAGATATCTTATATGCTTAAGTTGATGAATTTAGGCTTTCATTGATTCTGTCGCAAAACTATCTATCTATTTAACGCTCTTATTATACTCCTTTGCTGCACAATGCATAAAAGTTGAAAACAACAACCCATTCACAATTTTAAACTCAAATACGCATTAAATGGGAATTGGTGAAATTATTTACACCTACACATACTTTGTGACTATGTCTATAATGTTTATTTGTAATGTTACACACATTGAAGATATACCTACAATGATAGAGCCAAATACAGAACAGTTCCCATGATTGTAGATGAGATAACCTTCCATTCTGCTCAAGGGATATGAATGGATCGTGTTAGTTTTCAAAATAACAGTAGTTCACAGACCTCAATTATTCCACAATTACATTTGCGGAAATTAGCTATCAATTTAGATGATTCATTGGAATTAATAGATTATTCGTGTCCGCCGTCAGTCAACACTCAACACAACTTTTCGGTTACCACTCACTTGTCGCGTGCCGTCATTCGATATTTGGGTATTATCTTCACTTCAAGTCAGTCAGTCAAGACTTCAAGACGCTGTACATAAACTATATCATTAACTATGATACGAGTGTGTGACATCATGTAACCCTGTCAAAGAATTAACTACTTCCCGTTTTAGAGGTAATTCAATGAATTATTTGTACATATATTTTGCAGTAGTTTTAAAAAGGGTGCAGATTAATCGGCCCTAGATAAGTAGGTTTGGTAGCTTTAGACCTTAAGCTTTATTTTTGCATAAAGTGGATTTAAGTAAAGAATAAAATAGAACTAGAATTAGCGAAAGGGCTTTAAATGGTTAAGTTAATTAGTCACATATAAGTTAGTCATGATATAAGATAATAGAACTAGAATATTACAAATACATTTCTACTGACTATTGCTATGTATTCATGCATGTTTTTGTGGGGGCAGAAATAGTCTATGCAAAAGACATCTCTGCCACTGGCCACGTCATTCGTATATTATAGTGACTATTGCTAATTCATCCTTTTAAAAATCTTCAGTATACCCCTGGTTAGTGCCAATGCGTCATTTTGTGCCGCATTTTAGCTTTAATCCAAAAGCGTACTTATCTAGGGCCAATTCTATTTTCCCCTTTTAAAAAATATCTTATTATTTAACCTCGCAGCTTATTCAATCTAGTATTTAAAGACAATATAAAGTAGTTATGAAAATAAATGCTATTTCGACAATATTTATACCATTCAGAACGAGTGGCTACATTTTTTCGCAATGATATTATTATGTACCGCCAGGTATATTATGGGTTCGTGTATGCTGTCTGTCTGTGTGTCCGTCTGTTAAGCCTCTAACTTTCAAACGCATCAACTTTTTTGAATTCTGTTTTCAGAATTCGAAAGAGGAGGTAAAAAGTAATCTTGTCAGTGTTGTTGGACCAAATTGGCCCACGATAGGTATACGACTATTAAGGGGAATTTCAACAATGGAAAATAATTATTTCTTAATGTCATTGTAATTGCTTGCACGAGAACGCCAAGCAAAATTTAGCTTTATGATATAACAACAACAATGACAATTAGGATACTGAAAACATAATTACCTAAGCAATTTATCGTACTTTATGGATAGCAATTTATAAGCATTCCTAAATTTAATATACGTCAGTCATCATTAATGAGACTAATGCTACTACTATTAAAAATTTTGATATATCTATAATATATATATATGTGTTCAATTCAAAAACTTTTTACTGTTCTCCTAACTCCAATATTATTATAAAAGCTGTTGTAAGGTTAGGTAGACTATACACTATATGAAGTGCAAATTATATTCCATTCGAAGTTATAACTCCAATAGAAGATTGGAATAAGCAACACCTACAAGTTTTTGCCACCACAATTGCTGACAATATCTGCAATTTGCATAAACACCTGCATTTACATTTAACGATGTTTCTATTCTAATTCTCTTCTCAACGTGACATTTTGGACTCCCATTTATCGGTCCCTATATAATATATATAATAATATATGAATGAATGAATGAAAAATAAATAATCTATATCCGCTTGCAGATAGATTATTTTATTATACTGACGTTTGCATGTTGCATTCCAGCAATGTTAAGACGAAAAGTTCATAAGTTGATGATATGTATCAATATGCGTTCACTGGTAGAATCTGGGTTACCTAATTTACGAAGTTAGGAATTTGCGAAGTTAGCAACTTTTTTCCGCAGTGTTCCAGTTGCATTATTAAAGCTAAATGTACGTACTTCTACGTGATATGATCTATATAGTTTGCACATCCAGTATAAAATTTTAGTTTTTCTTAAAAATATAGTTTTCATGTACTTATGGGATTTATATTTCAAGATGGTTTTCCGTAAAATTGGCATTCCAGAATTTTTATTTTATGGAAGCTGCATAATGACTAATTTAAACTATCGGTTAAAATAATGGCTGTCTCTTACAATTACAGCACAATATATTTAAAATAATGTCTGCCTATTTTGTACTACCAGCCCACTATCGATAAAGGTGTTTCTACACCTAGGCCTAGGTATTGCAATTAATACTACTCAAACAAATCTATATTTCATTTAAACTGGTAAAATATTTAGTAAAAACTTTTGATATCGTATATAGTTGTAAAAATTCGTAGCAATAGTAGATTGTTTTTGATATTTGGTGCCACGCCTAATAATGCTTTACTATTCAACAAAAATAACAATTGTAGTTAAATAGCTGATATAAAAATTATAGCGTAGTAATGAAAAATATGTAATAGTGACGCAATATAACTGATATAACAATCGAGTAGATTTCAGTAAAAACTGGAGCTAAATATTTGATTGTCTACAGTGCATAATATTGCAATTAGCATTTTCGGCATATTCGGAATGCCGGAAAATAATTTTGTCGGGCATATCAGGCACCCTCGACACCCTGATTGTAATTAGTACTCAAAAACTTTACATTTCCCCGTATATACGGAGCTGTATATAGTAGCTACATGTTATGCACGGTACAAATAATTCAATTGATGCACTTCAGCAAGCAAGAATGCAACACTCAATTTCAATTCCATGAAGTTTTGCATACCTTTGCAAACTTGATGACTTTTGTGAAAATCTCTCGTGCTTATCTGCATGCTAAGTTATAAAAATATTGATTATAATATAACTATAGTAGTGTGAATGTTTGTAGTCACTCCTATGTAATCAGGATAATCTGTGTATAAGTGCCTGACCAGAAAAATCTTTGTAATTGCAGAAAGAAAAGGATTGTTGCAGCTAAATTCTATAATGAATCAGATTTTCTTCACGTGCATCCTCCTTGGACGTTTTGTTGGGAATCATGGTTATTCCATTGGAATTCCACGCGCACAAGGTTAGAAAACTTATTCTTGTACTATAATACTATTTATTGCAGGCGAAAAACGTACGGAAAACATACAATGTAAATGATTTTCTGTATTCATCCACAATGTATTTTCTGCATATTGTAAGTGAACGTAATGCACAAAGGGATTAATATGTACCATATTATGTTATGTATTATACTTCTTTAAGTGTCCCCCGGAAACAAAAATTTACATGTGCGAATTTTTTATTAATGCCTACAAATCGTTTATATTTTGGATTTCGATGGTGACTATAACTTCGAATATTTATGCAATTTCATATCACTAATTTTCTAAATTGGATATTTGTTTCTGAACACTTATTTTCCCATTTTGCATAATATATAAAATAAATGTTGAAATAATATTTAGAAATGTGAACTATTTCAGGATTATGGCCAACATTGGATGGATCCCCGCCGATTCTAGTAGGTCACAGAGGAGAAAAAGTATTAATGCCCGAGCACACTGTGGGTTCATATGAAATTGCTTCAATCGAGAACGCAGATTATGTTGAGCCTGATTTAGTATTAACGAAAGATGGACATTTTGTCTGCTTTCACGACCTTACCATTGGGGTGGGTACGGATGTGAAACAACACCCTGAATTTGCCAATCGAATGAAAAACTTCACTGCAGTGCTCGATGAAAAAAATACAACGTTTACAAATGAGTGGTTCATCGAAGATTTTGATTTAGTTGAACTACAACAATTACGTGTAACTCAAAAAGTGGTGGGTATAAGACCTCAGTATTTTAACACAATTTTCAAAATACCAACCTTCCCGGAGTACCTCCACGTCATTCAAAAAATGAGTTATACGCAAAATAGATCTATAGGTATAGAGAGCCCTTTATACGAATAAGCACAAATGCTTTTTTAAATTTTTAAAAAGTAGATATTACATTTTAAATTGGTCATCATAATACGATATAATTTTCCCACGCATTTCAAAATGGGTATTAAAATCAATTAACATAAACTAATTAAACTGGCGAACGTTAATTAAAGTAGATCTGAAAAAAAATAAACTTAAAAAATAAATGTTGCAGGTATAATTCCAGAATTGAAGCATCCAAAATTTCACAACCGAAATCGAAAGCCGCACTTTTTTGTGGAGAATAATCTTATTTATTTTTTGAAGAAATACGGGTATCCCATTAAAACTGGAGACGCTTCTAATTGCCAATACGAAAATAATCCTATTCCATGTGGACACGTCCTCATTCAATGTTTTGATATTGATTCTCTAGTTTATCTAAAGACTGTAACTGACATTGATTTATTGATGTTGGCAGATGTAAGTTATATTAGACATTTAACTTACAAGGGTATCGAAAGAGTGGCTGAAGTTGCAAAACACTTCAGTGTGTGGAAAGAGACGATGTACACGGGAATTGAAGCTGTATTAAAGGCCGCAAAGATAGAGTACAACAAGACAGAGATAGAAGAGCTGCGTGGATTCATCCCTAAAGAGAATATCGTTAAGGAAGGCCACAAACTCAATTTAAAAATGGGATTGTTCACAATTTACGACTCCCATGAAAAATCCTTTCGGGGATGTGATAATGATGACAATAAGTGTGATACCCCACAGAACAAAACTGAAGAGTTATTTTTTTACTTTAAAATGGGCGTTGACGAATTCTTTGTCGAAAATGTTCAGGAAGCTAGGGAACTCAGAATGATGTACGACCATATACTACAAATTAAACCCGCTGTACCTCAGGGTAATGGTTATTATAGAATTCGCTAGTTGTTTCTCATGAGAACATTTTGTTTTTGTTATTGTTAAATATTGCTGTAGTAAACTAAGGACTTCATCATCATCCCCTGCTTGGGTGTGACTTTAGCTATCGTACTTACTAAGTTAGTTTTTTATTTAATATTATGACAATTATCTTTTCATTCTATGCATTGTGTTAATGTGACGTGGAAATAAAAAAACAGATACACATGTACGTATTAAATACACATATTCAAAGAACAGCGTAACTGGAAGTAGCGTATTCAAAATCCTTTTTTGAAATCGATAAGCGTAGCTATATATAGGTATATGTAGTTCCCTAAATTTATAAAATAATACCCATTACAAAACCCTACCTGCCGCATTAACTTATTTTCATGCTTCTTATTTATATTTTACATTTACTCACTACATACATGAAGTGTGGACCTACGCTCAGACTAATTTGGTAATAAAGACAGTTAAAGTTATTAAAGTTAAGTGTTAAAATTTTAATTTTAAAATTAACATATATTTATCATATTGAAAAGCATTATTCAAATTCATGTTAACAGTTATAGGAAATTCATTGACATCTAGACAAACCCAATGATACAGTAATGTTATAATCATTTTCAATTAGTTTTAACCTTTGAAACCTACCTTCGAAAATATACCTTTGAACATCAATTGATATATAAAAAAATTGTAAAAACTAAACACCTACACAGTGTAAACTGTAAAAGTACCGAGCTGGAGCAATGATCCGAACGGGATGGTCTACTACAAGGGAGATTACCATTTGCATTTCCAGCATCATCCGTTTAGTACCTCGTGGGGGTCAATGTATTGGGGTTCTCTCGATGCAGTATCTCAAGATATGATAAATTGGGAAGAAATTGATTTCGCACTATATTCTGACGACCTCGGAACAATTTTTAGCGGAAGCGCAGTCTTGGATTCTTGCAATACATCCGGGCTTCAAGAAAATGCGAATGAAGAAGTTATTGTAGCTATGTTTTCATCTCACGGAGAAACAGTAGAAGAAGTGTGTAATCTGGTAAATGAAGTTGGCATTTTTAGGCACAGCTAGATGCGCATAAAGTGCGTTAATTTACTTTACCAATCCACAATGCTATTATCATTAAGTCTTCTCAAGTACCATATTTGCACACCAATTTAAAATGTTTTATAGTTTTTATTGGCAATTACTATGAAGAAATTATTAGGCTAATTGAGTAAATATTAACTTTATGATGAGTGAAACCTGCAAAAGAATGTGTGAAGTTAAATGGCATTTTAACAGATAGCTGTATGTATTGTTCTCCATGTCATTGCAAAACGCTAGTACAAATATAACAAGAGGTGTTACTAAACTGTTGGTACAAAACGCAGCACGATCTAATTGTAAGTTGCATCACATTTTACAAATATCTTAATTTTATTATTTTCTTGTAGTTTGCTCGGGAAACAGTTTGTGCGTGCCTAAATACTTACAATTAGTATGTTTGTCTTAGCATACATTGCAAACGAGAGCATATATAATTAAGCGTGACAGCCAATTAGTCGAAGGGTTGTGGTTACAAAAATAGAGAAAAGAGCAATGTAGCTTGCCGTACAGCAAGTGTCAGTATATTTACGATGTCAGCTTAAGATGAGAAGATTTCAGTAGACTGTGTGGGGTACATCGTACATACTATAATTGTGTGATCTACTTGGCAATAATCTTATTTGTATAACTTGACTAATATACAATGTACTATAGCTAATTATTAGGATCTCACTCATACTCGACTTATCCCTCCCACAAATTTAAGCTATTGTATTTTTCATCCAAAAAAATTAGTTTAGGAAGAAAAAAGCTGTTGTAGTAACAAGTATAATATTCTCCACTTCCTTTCTGAGACGATGCCAAAATAACGGAAGTACCCGAAATGCATTTATCAGTTGAATTATCTATATATTTTTCATTTGTTAGTTAACCGACGAAGGAGTGACATCTTTGACGTAATGTACCGTTCATTTATACTCTTATTAGTACATAAATATTATCATTAATTTCTATAGAATCGTATGTATTTCGTGTTTAGTGTTTAATTGCCCATCTAAATAACTACATATTTATATTGTTTTATTACTCACAAAATTGAATACTAAAAACATGATTAGGGGTTAGATAAACGTGGTTCGTATTGATATAACAAAATATGAATCATAGTAGACGCTAATAAATACATTTATAGGTATATAATAATTCCTGCTGCGGGAAACGTAAAATTTTTCAGAATTTTTATTTTACTTAATTTTGCATTATTAAAATTAATTTCTTGATGACCCAATAACCAATAGATATTCAAATTGCTATCTGCATCATATTACTAGGATATATTATAGTGAATGCCATTTCTATTTTAGGTACATACTATATTGGTAACGTAATAATTGCACAGCAGGCTGCTGACTTTTAATAAGGCATATAACCCTGCTTTTATAAATGTAAATCTTATGTCAGTGCATAGTTTCCTGCGTACAATCTAAAGTCACAATAAAAATAATAATGCTTACAATATTTGTCACTATTTAACTTATTGCATGATTTACATACATACATAAATACATACATTCGTTAGTTAACAAAATCCTTCGGTTGCGAATTTTTGTTACTTGTGTTTAGTAGGAGTACATTTGTTGTTCCAGTTATATTATATATTTGTATTGTATTGAATGTGAAAGTGCTTCTAATTGATACACACATAGCCAAAATGCAATGAGTGGTAACAGGTGAGGTTTAAAGGGCAATTAAGTGCGACGTGGGTAATCTCATTATAAGTGAAGCAGACGTGTAGGTACTCAATGTGTCTCGCGTAATATTAAATAGCGATTAATAAATATTAGCTCCAGTAAACAGAAAGACTTGGAGTATAAGCCGCAAAATATTGGTTGTATTTGACATTTTATTAATGCTTAATTAACAAATTGATGCTATAACTTTTCGGCTAATACCACAGGGCGTACTTTAAAAAATTGTTGCAAGAGATACACTACGTACATTGCATACAAAATCAATCTCAATCGTTATTATCATTCTGGAATATTTAAGTTTTAAATACTTTTGATAGCATTCATCAGATGTGTGACGTATGTAGAATATTTATGTTAAATCAGGGTTGTGCTGAATTATGACTTACATTTTCATTTGTACAAATCAAAATAGCGGGCAATAAGCAAAAGCATGCATTAAGCTCCCCAAATTACAGTTTTTGGTCACAAATGAGTATTGAACATAAATTTCTTAGTAATAAATTTGTCAGCCTGATATAACAATTAAAGTGCATTCCAAAAAGTGTCACTGTCACCTCAACAATTTGTAATTATAAATGCCTATTTTAGGGGCCGTTAAATTTTCGAATATAAGTGTCTAGAAAATGAGCATTTATAATTGAAGATTTTTGAGGTGACACTTTTTGGAATCTCCGTTAATTGCTATATCATGCTGACAAATTCAATATTAAGTTATGTTCAATACTCATTTATGACCAAAAACTGCAATTTGTGGAAAAGTTTGCTTACTGCCTAGGCATTAATGTTAATGCCTGATTTTCGTTACTACCTGCAACATATCTATATATTAGTAATTAGTTCATACATTTTCTATAATTAGAATTGAGTTTACCGACAAATATATTGGTAGGGATAAAACTCTTATTAAATATGCTATAAATATATCACTTGAGTTAAATAAACATATACTTGCAGACTTTCATTTAAAATCTGAATTTTCCCAGTCACAAGCCAAAACCGTTTCGGTGATCTGGCTACAATTGCCAATAATAATTTCCACTGCTTGTTGACACTGACTGACAGTTCATGAACATTAACACTTGAACGTGACAAAGCAAGCAAAATGATTATAACTAGTACTCAACAACTTTACATTTCCCCATATAGCAGTATAGTAGCTACATAATATTATGTACAGCACAAATAATTCAATTGATGCACTTCAGCAAGCAAGTGTGTGTACCTATAAAGCACGGTTACTGATTACAACATTCAATTTCAATTCCATGAAGTTCTGCATACCTTTACAAATTTTATGACTTTTACTTAATCTCCCGTGCTTATCTGCATGTTAGGTTATAAAAATATTGATTGTACTTAGTAGTGTGAATTTTTAGTGACATTAATGTAATCAGGATAATCTGTGCATAAGTGCCTGCTAACATGTAGTAAATTGATGTAAAAATTAAAAAAGAGTCAATTGCCTAAACCTTTAAAACTTTACTAAATACATAAGTATTTGTATGGAGCTCAAAGGGATGTGTTGATGTGTAGGTAACCTGTGTAGTAGTTGTTGCATAAAGTATTATAAATACAAGAAAAATCTTTGGGATTGTAGAGCATTTCATTGAGCTGAAAGAAAAGGATTGTTGAAGCTGAATTCTATAATGAATCAGATTTTCTTCACGTGTATCCTCCTTGGAAGTTTTGTTGGGAATCATGCTCATTCCATTGGAATTCCACGCGCACAAGGTTAGAAAGCACTTCAATACTAAATATTGCAGGCGAAATACATATATAATGTATTTATCCACAATTCGTGTATTTTCTGCACATTGCAATTTAACGTACTTTGCCAAGGGATATATTAGTATGTACCATATTGCCGTTTTTATGTAATATATTTCTTTAAATGTCCCCCGGAAATTCATTATAAAAATTTACTTGCACCAATTTTTATTAACGCCTGCAAATCGTTTAACATGTATTTTGAATTTCGATGGTGACTTCGAATATGCAATTTCCAACCAATATGTTTCTAAATTGGATATTTGTTCTGATCACTTATTACTTATACATTTTGCATATGTAGTACAAATATAATAATTATTGAAATAATATTTAGAAATGTGAACTATTTCAGGAGTATGGCCAACATTGGATGGATCCCCGCCGATTCTAGTAGGTCACAGAGGAGAAAAAGTATTAATGCCCGAGCACACTGTGGGTTCATATGAAATTGCTTCAATCGAGAACGCAGATTATGTTGAGCCTGATTTAGTATTAACGAAAGATGGACATTTTGTCTGCTTTCACGACCTTACCATTGGGGTGGGTACGGATGTGAAACAACACCCAGAATTTACCGATAAAATGAAAAACTTCACTACAGAGCTCGATGGAAAAAATAAAACGTTTACAAATGAGTGGTTCATCGAAGATTTTGATTTAGAAGAACTAAAACAATTAAATGTAAATCAAAAGGTGGTGGGTATAAGACCCCAGCTTTTTAACACAATTTTCAAAATACCAACCTTCCAGGAGTATTTAGGCGTCATTCAAAAAATGAGCTATATGCAAAATAGATCTATAGGTACAGTGAAACCATTTATATGAATAATTGAAAATGATTTTTTTAAATTTTTAAAAAGTTGGTATTACATTTCAAATTGCCATTACAAAACGAAATAATTTTTCCATGCGTTTCAAAATGCAAATAATAATATCAATTAAAATAGACTAATTAAATTAGCAAACGTTAATTAAAGTAAACCTAAAAAAATTAAACATGTAAATTTTATTGCAGGTATAATTCCAGAATTGAAGCATCCAAAATATCACAACCGAAATCGAGAGCCACACTTTATGGAGAACAAAGTTATTGATGTTTTGAAGGAATACGGGCATCCCATTAAAACTGGAGACGCTTCTAATTGCCAATACGAAAATAATCCTATTCCATGTGGACACGTCCTCATTCAATGTTTTGATATTGATTCTCTAGTTTATCTAAAGACTGTAACTGACATTGATTTATTGATGTTGGCAGATGTAAGTTATATTAGACATTTAACTTACAAGGGTATCGAAAGAGTGGCTGAAGTTGCAAAACACTTTAGTGTGTGGAAAGAGCTGATGTACACGGGGGTTGAAGCTGCATTAGATGCCGACAACATAGAGTACAACAAGACAGAGATAGCAGAGCTGGGTGGATTCATTCCTCCAAAGGATATCGTTAAGGAGGCCCACAAACTCAATTTAAAAATGGGATTGTTCACAATTTACGATTCCCATGAAAATTCCTATCGAGGATGTGACATAAAGTGTGATTCCCCACAGAATAAAACTGAGGAATTATTTTATTACTTTGAAATGGGCGTTGACGGGCTTTTTGTAGAAAATGTTCAGGAAGCTATGGAGCTCAGAATGAGGTACGACCATAAACTACAAATTGACGCCGCTGTACCTGATGACAATGATACTTCCTCCTCCTCCTCTCCATCAGTAACATTTACATCTTTAATATCTGGAGTGTTAATTGCTATTATTTATAGAACGCGCTAGTTGTTTTTCATGAGAACATTTTGTTTTTGTTACATTGTTAAATATTGTTGTAGTAAACTAAGGACCTCATCATTTTTCCCGGCTTGGATGTGACTTTAACTATAGTACTAAACATAAGATAGTTAATTACTTAATATTATGACAATTATCTTTTCATTTCATGAATTGTATTAATGTGACGGGGAAATAAAAAACAGATACACATAAATTTACATTAAATATGCATATTCCAAAAACAGCGTGACTGGATTAACTGGTAGCGTATTCAAAATCCTTTTTGAATTTGATGAGCGTAGCTGTATGTATGTATATATAGGTATATATAGTAGTTCCCTAATTTTATGAAATAATACCCATTAATTGACATATAAAAATTTCGTAAAAACACCTACAGATACATAAACGATGAGTAAATAGCTGTAGCACTTATGCATGGTTTCGATTGATACTCCAGCAAAATGTAGATAACGTACATACTCAACTATAGCTTTTAATTTTGGAATACAATTACACAGTCCGAGTACAAATAAATAATTAAGCATTCTTCTGCCAGTCATTTAACTCTCCTTCACAATTTATGTATTTTTAATCATCAAAACATTATTAAATTTTGATTTGATCAAAGTCACTATTTGCAAAGTGAATTTGCATGTGACATTTGTAATTCTTTGCATACTGTGCTATACAGTCTACTAAACGGTAATAAAGTTTGTTTGATCGACCAATATCGACCACAGCTGCATTTTAGCCCAATAATAAACTGGAGCAATGCAATGGTCCGAACGGGATTGTCTACAAGGGAGAATACCATTTGTATTTCCAGCATCACCCGTTTAGTACCTCGTGGGGGTCAATGCATTGGGGTCCTCTCGATGCAGTACCTCAAGATATGATAAATTGGGAAGGAATTGATATCGATCAATCCTGACGACTTCGGAACTACTTTTATCGGAAGCGCAGTCTTGGATTCGTGCAATAATCCGGGCTTCAAGAAAATGTGGATGAAGAAGTTATTATACATATTATGTTTACATCTCACGGAGAAACAGAGCAGCAAAGTATTGCTTACAGCAACGATCGAGGCACAAACTATACAAAATATCTCGGAAATCCCGTAATTGTTAACCCTCCTGGAGGACCTGTTGATTTCAGGGGTCCTTAAGTGATCATGCACAACGGAAAATGGATTATTATGTTATTGGCAGTAGGACATATTGTCATATTTTACGAATATGCAGACTTGAAATCGTTGAGCCAGTTGAGTGTATTCGGGGCAAATCCACCCCAAGGAGCCCATGGTGGTGTGTGGGAGTGTCCCGATCTATCATCGTTTGAATATGACGGGGACACAGTTTGGGTTCTCATGTCAGTCTTTTCAACAACGGATACTCCATAACCCAATATTTCGTGGGTGACTTTGCTGGTGCAACATTTAGAAATTATTATTCCGGGACACCGTTTTATGAGCGGACTGCGGGGACTTGATAATTATGCTGGAGACAGATTCTCCGGAGACCCCCAAGGAAGAAATATTTTAATGGGCTGGATGACCAATTTGGCTTGTTCTGGAGATCTTCCAAGTGTTGCCTGGAGAGGACAAATGACATTCCCAAGAGTTCTTCAACTGATACACATTGAAGTACGAATTCGTCTTACTTCGTACCCCGTAGAAGAAATCACAAACTTGAGCCAGAACAAGTGTACATAATTCCAATCGCAGGAATTATTTCCAGCGGTTCCATTGCATTTTTAACAATTGGAGCACCCTTCCGCACACCTTTAATTTTATTAAAGTTTAAAGGGGCATTCCCCAGGAGGGAACTTGCACGCAGAGAAAGTTCATGTAAACCAATTCCCTTGAAAATCATCTAGGATGTTTCCTCAATTGAAATGTTTGCTGATGGGATGAATGAATATTATAATTTGAAATAAATAAGCTTAAAATGATAAAAGAATACATAACTTTCCAGGGATATCTTATTTTCATACTAATCTGACAAATCTCATGTAAATTAAAATGACTTGACAATAATTAAACTGAAAGAAATCTTCTAGTCTGATAAAAATATTTGTTAGGTAGTAGCATAGGTACTTCATAGTTATTACTTATACATTTTTTTATTTCCTCATAAAGGCCAATTATATTAACAAACCTATACTATATTATATTATTATAATACTATGATATAAAAATGGATTTTATTTTAATTTTCGGGAATACGATTTAATACACGACTTAAAAAGTAAAAGCTCAAAAATGTATATTTATTTACATATTATTACAAATTGCAATTACGGAAAGCTTGCTAATTCAGAACATTTATAGACTTAAATATGGGCAGGTAAGCACTAATAATAACATAATTAATTATATGATAAAGTAATCAGAAATTAGTGTATTTTTGGAATGAGTAGTGCAGTGAGCAGTGTGCCAGTGTATAATACACTGTACAGTACAGGAGCGGGACGGACGCGGACGGTACAACTATATACGGAGTACAAAAGACAGAACTGTGAAAAATCTCTCTTTCTGCCTGCCTGTGCTCTGCATGTATTATTATAGTCCTTGCTTCTCCGCGAATCTCATTCTCCCACCACAATGTTTCAACAAGTTGCGATGTAATTTCTAAAGAAAATTCCCGGAATGGATTTATTTTATGACCTAGTTCAAAATAATAAAATAATAATAAATATTTTCCACTTTCTTGTAATTGGCAATATTAGTCTTCCCTGAAGTGTAAAGGTAAACGATTAAATTAATACCTACAGATGTATACACTGTAAAATATGTTAAATGTATATACTATTGACTATGTACTAACTAACTATTAATTAACTATTCTTTATAATATACTATATTTTATACTACTATCTTTAACCAACTACGTAATTGATCATAATATATTATATCATTAATTTAATAATGTGATTATGAGTAAATAAATGCATGATTTTACGCTTTCTCAGATCAGATGTTAAATGCGCTTCTGGACTACAGTTTTTGATGTTTGATTGAGAGGTTCATCTTTGACCTTTAAGTTCAAAGTTTGATTGCCATTTAATCATTGATACTCCCTCTCTCCTAAGAAGATGAACAATGGAAAATACAATGGAACAGAATACAAATCTTCTGCCGGCAATCAAAGGAGATAAAATTGCTCTTTTTGCCTGTCACCTTTGCAATAAAAAATTTGCCCGTAAGAGATATCGAGATCGCCACATCGAATGTGTTCACCTAAAATCGTCATTTACCTGCCCTCTTTGTTGTAAAAATTTTGCAAAGAAGACGTACCGAGATCGCCACGTCCAAAATACACACATAAAATCGACGTTTTTTAAATGTAGTTTGTGTGGAGGAGGATTTGGGACTAAAAATACATTGGACTTCCACGTAATATTAATTCACACTTCATTTAGACCCTTTGATTGTTCAAATTGCCACTACCGTAGTCTACTAAAAAGTTATTTTCTAAATCACATC
>JAQFYC010004942.1:0-15639 GCA_034694165.1 Tomocerus mixtus | reverse complement strand
AATTTCAAAAATTTGAATAAATAAAATTTTAGCTACTTTTGATAATTTTGGTCGATTGCAGACGTCATTAGGGGGGGGAGGGGGTACACAAAAACAGACGATGGCTGACGGTGGGGGGAGGGGGGGTCGAAAAATGGCCTAAAATCGCAGACGTCATTTATGGATGATCCCTTACCACAGACAAAGTACTAAAGTCCATTCGTCTTAAAATATGGAAGCTTGCTGTCTTGTCTCGTAAGGCTTGGCTTGCTTAGGTAGCCTCGGCGTCCCAGAAGAAAGGTGCTTTCTCATTTCGTTACTTTCTCCACTAACTCACAAATATCTTTGGAAAGACGAACGAGGCAGTAGGCAGTGCATCATATGCTGCCATCCCATTCCACACAACAGTAGTCGAGTCTAGACAAAACCTCAGAACCAGATCCAATGAAAATGAAACCATACTGCTTGCTTCCTTGAATGCCTATTGCTACTCACGTCAGAATATTGTTTGGACCTTTCTCTCTCTCTAGTTTCAGTTTTCTACTTCGATGCTGGTCTGGTCTAGACAGGAGACTTTCTCCTATACAATCTTTACTTTACAATCCTCACAAATGCTTATCCCTCTACATTTTCTAGGTAAGTCAGCTAATGTAGTAAATAGACACGCGGACACAATATGCTTCGCGGTTTGCGTGCGACCGATGACAGATGCTCTTCTTTCAACTACTATAAAAGATACCATGAACTGCGGAATAAGATAGCCATTATTCTAAATATATGCCTATATTTTACACAACTGTACGTACTACTTGCTATTATATTGTTCCACGTCCCACCTGAAATATATATGTACTAGTATTGTAACCCATTTTCTGTGCATTCCACATTCGAAGAAAATTGTTTGTTGCCCTAACAAGTACAAGAACCTCGATACAAAATCTAAATGCAGAAAATTATTTCATAAAATAAAATACCTAGGTAGCTTTCCATTTCCTGTGTATAATTTATATTGAATCCAGTAAATCTTAAATCATTACTGCTGCAAACAATACCTACTCATTCCATAATAATGTAAATTATATTCCCAAATTATTTTAAAGAAAAGGCTTTGAGTGTATTTAAATAACTTATGTCCACAATAACATTTATGATAAATTATAAAGCTTCCATGGAGCTTTCTTTTGCGTATAAATCTTGTTCGTTTATCCAACCCTGTTTTATCAAGCCTTTGTTAAATCTGCGTGTAGGCCTTGCGGTACGCCTCCAAATGCCAAGCCAACTTATGCGTTCAAAGTATAAAAATAAGATATACTCAAAAGCGACTCAACAAGCGTCTATTGCTATTACTCCTGCCTACCGAATCCAGAATCCCTGCAGGCAAAGGAAAATACAATGAACCCGTACTTAAGCTATTCAAACTATATCATGGTATGTCATGGCATTCTCTCTGGATCTGGATTCAGGTAGAAAGCAAAAGTGCGTTCAGTTGTTGCGTTCGTTACATTCTACAAATTACAGAGAGTAGCGAATAGAACAGCAGAGCATTATTCTTTTGCCCTAATCCCAGGATTTTTGAGTTCCTAGTGGAGAGGAATCTAATACCGCTGCGTTGTTGCGTTGAAAGAGATTTTACACGTGGCAAAGCAAAGCAGCAATCGAAACAGAGTACAATAGAATATGAAAGCAAGCAAGAGCTTGACTAATAAAGCGCTGTCAGCAGTACAGTTTAATTCAGAGTACTAGGTAGTAGAAGAATGCAGGTTTCTTTTTGCCTTGTATTGAGTTGGCTGTTAGTTTGGTCCCAGATTAGTACAAAGTACATACTATACATATAAGTACATCCATATTCAAACTAATACATACATTAAACCTCTTTTGTGTGCCAAAATGTATTAATGGTAAATGTCTGTACATTTAAATAGACAAAGTTAGCTTCTCAGTAGTCTGATAAGCATCCATGATTCGGATATGCATGTTGTGATTGATATTACAATTTAAAAATAACTAATATATTCACACAGTACAATAAAATATAAATAAAATATTTTTCTTTCGTTGATTATCCGGGTGTTTTTTTTAATCCTAATTTATATTTATATAATTTGAAATACGTATAGATAGCAATTCGTCTTTTTATGGGTTTTAGTATACTAGTTCAGATACAGATAATGGATCTGTTCGTTTTTTCTAAAATTGTTAATCATTATTGCATGCATAACCACACCTTTATGTTAAAGTTAGACATACTCCCCAAAAATACCAAGTAGATGCTTACCTGGCACTATGTAATTCCTTATGAGTTTACAATTTTACTCTGCAGTATTGAATGCCAAAAGGAAAAGGATTACAATTTCCAAATCCATTCTTCCTCCAGGTAACAATAAGAAACCTACGGAATAATGCGGTGGTATTGTGAAATATCTGCTGCTGCAGCAAGTATTCCCGTATTTTATTTTGTATTCTATGGGTAAGTATAATACTTCATGACTTCATTCTTTACTATATCGGGGTTGTAATAGATGTCTAAACTGTATTATGCAATACCTAAAATCATTATTACAATGAGAAACAATGTTGCATTGTATGAAATATCCCTACATGATCATGATTGGGTAATAATAGTATAGACCTAAGTATACATTAATTTAGTATTTAATAAAGATTATATCTTATAGTCGATCATGAAATGTCTCATTATAAATTTCTGCAAAATTGATATTTAACTGATAGTGTAATTTTAGTGTAGCGATTTACTTACTTATCTTTAGTTTAGTGGCAGGGAATGACAATGCGATAGTTTATTATATTTCATCCCCATATCGTGACACGACATATAGAGAACGCGACTTTCTCTTGTTACTTTTCTTTTACAAAGTAATAAAGGGAAAATACGGTAGTGATTCCTAAGCTCAACCCAAGCGGCTGAAACTTATTCCATGAATTCAGTTTGGACTCAGTGAACAAAGTGAACATTTATTTCTTCTGCTATGGTCTGCTTAACTACTTATAAGCTGAGCAGACCGAACCAAACCACAATAAGCGAAAGTAACTCAGTTCGGAGAAAGCAGTCTGGTCTTGTCTTAGAAGTGAAATGAAAGTAATAATGCCATAGTTCCAATTTCCACTTTCGCCATCAAGAACTTACTGTGTGTAGTAATAAGAGAAGAATTCTCTTCAGTGTATTGTTGGTGATATATTATATAGAATATAAATTATATTACTTCTACTTTCTACCGACATATATATATCTATCCAATCCACAACTTTCTATGAAATACTTTCACTTGGCTTCTCTACCACCATTTTCAGCCAATCTTCAATTATAAATATGTATGTAGTTGTGGAATGAGTTTCCAAGGTCCTTATGTACCTAAATTATTGTTCCCACATGTGGCTATTGATGCTTGCTAGCTTCAACTCACTTTACTCTTCTTATCATCCCTTTAGGCACACTAAACCCAATACAACTGACTTTACAACACTTGTACTTCTGACAAGGCTTGTCAGACTTTTCTACGATAGTAGCATTTTATAGGATAGATACTACTATACTGTGTGCTGAGACTGTATTGGATAGTACGCAATTAATTGTAAGAAGTTTTTGACGATACCGTATTATTATTATAGCGAATTATATATTTTGTATGTGTAGCTAACCTTCTCCTTGACCGACATTGCAGCATGAACATTTCTAGGTATTTTAGCGTATTGATTCATATTCCCCTGTTTTAAGGGGCTCATGAAAATAATAATTACTGTCCTGCCTGTCAAACCATTTAATTTTCCTTTGTGTAGAATAATACTATTCTTAATAAATTAATATTCAACTCTACAGGTGAGAAACACCTTGGTACATGAATGTAGCACTAACATACATCCAACAGCTCTAGCATAGGTATCTTTTCAAGAACACTTTATTAATTTATCCACCTATGCATATGAAAATCAATACGTACTATATATGTGGGCATAGTCATCCCAAATGTGAAAGCATGTAGGTATGTAGTTATAGGAGCCGAGTTTCGCCTTCACTGAATAATTAAAATCTAAGGCCACCTATCACACGTAATAGCTACAAGCTCATGTCATTCTTCAGGTAATTCAGCCTAAGTAATGGAGATTTCTAGCATGGTATGTATCCGACCTTTAATTATTTTCGGCATATTACGTTCTATATACCCATAGTCAACCAACCTGGATAAGTGGCTTTACAAATTCAAATTAAATGGCTTTGTTTTCTATGAAACCTGTGACAATGACTGCGTGGAGAGTGATTAAAATTGAAATGAGATTTTCATAACTAATTCTACATACACTTTTTGACATGATGCGATGTAACTTTTTTTGACAAAGTACTATGTGGATAACTATTTTCAACCTTGCTTTCCTAGAATAATTATTCATGTAGATTATGATCTACTAATAGAACTAAAGACAAAACATAATCAGAAGTTGAGAATGGATAGATAACATAGATTTTAATTTTTTAGGTTTTGTTTTTAATTTTGAAAATTTACACGCTTCTCAAAATTGGAATACTAATTAAATAATTAATTTAATTAACTCATTTATAGATATCGTGGAAGAACCTTGCAATTGCATGCAAATGTAAATAAATCTTTTCCTACTAATTTATACTGGAATAACTTTTATAATTACATATCAGCAATTAATTAGGAACCCCCGAATAATTCACTAAGTAAACGACTCATTCCTAATTTTTCGACGCATGTAGCATAGCAAATAAAGTTATTAAGATATCTGACTTCACCAATATAAATAAGCTAGTATCGAAGTGATAGTAACTCTAGATATAATTACGTATTTGAAGTATGTTGACATTTGCAAATGCATAGTAGAAACGAAAAAACCAAAATATATGGACCGACTTGAAGTAATACTTAATAATAATACGAAAGACGTAAAAAGTGTTCACAAAGAATCAAGTCGTTTCTCTAGTCCCCGTCCGTCGCTCGTCTGACTTTCATTTATTAACTTCCGTCTCATATTCTCGTTGATGTTAATGTAGATGTTGCCTTCCTACAGAAGTGAATCAGACAACTCTCATTCAAGACAGATTAGTGCAGTCTCAAATCTTCTTAGTTTACTTTCACTGACTATGGGAACACTGTGTTGTGTGAACGTGGATTGGATTGGCTTTTTATCCTAGATTTCTTATCGTTAGTTTCTGAGAGCTGTTCCCATTTTGTCAACGTCAACAAGATATCCTGTCTATTTGTGTGGAGCTGAATTCAAGTAGAAATAAGAGGAAAAAGAATCACCTATGGAGAAAGAACATTTTCGCAAAAGGCAGAAGATATACGTACACTCTATCCTTATATGCATACTTATTGCATACAGTTGTAAATAGTAACTGACACACTTACGATACATTAGAGCTACACAAAAAACCTGTATAATTATGTCCTGTCCTGTACTGCAATAGATGAAATAAACCATGGAAAAACGGATGTAACAAATTAGCGGAAGTGAATATGACACTATAAACAAAAACAGCGAAAATACTTAACACAGTCTTGGACATTAAGAGACAAATTCTTACACAGTAGGGTTCTCTACTTAACCTTTTGTTTACAGAAAATTATCGCCGTGACCTTATTTTCGTGCTAAATAAGATAAAATAAATGATAAAATTATCTCGATCCTTTTTCGAGTAATTACTCAGACGCGGTAGTGGAAATACAGATATTTTCAGACGAAGTGGGAGTTTCTATAAAATAGTTTCCGTTACTTAATAAGTAAGCATTTCTCTGCTGACTGTATATAAAGATACTCTTGTCCACATTCTTTAACTTTCTCTTTCTCCAGCTAATAGTACTTCAGTTGCGGAGAAAGGGAAAGAAAGAAAGACTCATTTCATTAGCACGCTCCATCGAACATGAAACGACACTACATTGATTACACACAGACATCTAACTATACCTATAAACATGTATAGGTAGGCCAATAACGGATGTTGCAATAACACTAGCTTCCAGAAAACATTCTATCATCCTTTATGGACATAGTATCGCAGCAGCCAATTCGGCACGCCATTTACATCAAACACAAAGACCTACAGCACACAATCTTCTAGGTCAATTTAGCAAAAATGCTAAACTATTTGCATGCATCATAGATTTTTCTGTAAACGACACAAACACAAAGTAGATGCAATTGAAACATCGTACTACCTAACCAAATCGCATGAGGCATGCTTAGGAAAACAAGAAAATTATATGAAACATTAACTGATATGTAGTATAATGTAGAATATAGTTATTCCTTGCCATTATTTCTTAGAACAACAACTTTCTGATGCGCAGTACAGGAAACATCAATTTGGAGCTGAGTGCAGTGAGTGTAATGAAATCTTCTCTTCAGCAGAACAGAAATGTCATAGTGTGTTCAACGTCCTATCTTCGCCATTCACCAAAATAGTTAACCTACTACCTACCTTCGCAGAAACTTTACCTGTGCTTTTGTTTGCTTAATTTAAGCATTTGCAATAACTGTAGGCAAATAGAATGAGATGAAGCATGCATCAGCATTTGTAGCATGAATATCCATTTCATACCCTATATTTTACTATGGAACTAGGTAATATTATGTATAATGTATGTTTCTCCGCGGTTCCCATTCGCCCTACTTAACAATAACAGCATAACATTATAACGTCAACTTGTCTTGTCATCGTATCACTTTCCGTTTCTATTTCATTGCATGTAGAAAGCAGAAACACTCTATTTTATTTCGCTGGGTAGGGTAACTAGAGTACTATACACGCATCACAGATCTCGCATAACATTTCATAACATAAGTACATAACGAAACAAGAAACCTATAACACAATGAGATTCAAATATGAGGCATCACCTGAATCTCAAGAATGATCTTTCACTTACGTCTCCCAAGCAAATCAAGGCATAAAAACAAAATTAAAACCTAAATAAAACCTAAATAACCTGTATAGCTTATTAATGTGAGCTTGTCTAATTTTAATTTTGGCATTTTACTAATATTTATTATTACATGTACTTCCACAAATATGTGGGCCTTGAATTGTACATTTGTATTATTACACAGTGAAATATCAGCGGCTGAATTCCATAATAATATCTATTTATAAACTTTCACCTAACTTTTCAAACCAATTAAATGTTTCAAATTTGACTATGAAATGTTTTAGAAATTAATTATAGAGACCGAGATTCAACACAAAAAATATTCACGTTACTTGATATTTGAATCGTACTGTAGCATACATAATATGAGAAAATTATACCACATACATAATCTCATAAGAGAAAGTTGTATATATCTACATACTTAGATAGATCATTGAAATGTCCGCGTTGGAATAAACTGTACTATTATAAGGAACTGGATTAGAATGGCAAAATAGTAGCTAGCAGAAATTACATGTCGTTAGATTCGATTGGTAAGGTGGGAAAGCACTAACGATAAGTGCCTTTGTCGTGGTTGTGGTTTCCTTTGGCTCTTGATGACAATGATACGCATTGCGTGATTTCTCTCCTTTAGCATTAATGCTAACAATTCCTTTCATCAACCAACCAACCAACAACAACCAACAGAAACCCATTCTCCTTTTTACACTAATGAACAAAATACTTGTGTTTATTTCTGTCCTGGCTGTAATAAATGAATGTATACATTTATACACATGCAGATTACTGCATACACAAGCAACTTCACTAAATTATAAATTACTGTGTTCAGTAAGTATACAATTTACTAATAATAACCCAAGTTGATGGGATGTAGAAATGTGGACGGGACAATCATTTACTTTACATCATTATCTCTATCCTAATGAGATACGATAGGTGTACATTAAGGCAAACATTGAAACCAAATCAAGGTAAGGTTTGTATTATTAAAATAAAGCTCTTCTTTCTATGTACGTACTCGTAACATATCTGTGTTATGTGACTTTTGCAGAAATAATTTTTAATGAACATTCAAAAAGGAAAAGGCTGAATAGCAAAATATTATTGTTTCTAAAGTTTTATAACGAAGTCATTAGTAATGGCATCATCTATTCTTCAACCTCCACTTTATGATCATCACTCATCTACCTCAAGCAAACAAATAACTTTGCTTTCTTTCCCACACAATAGCAGTTTCCTAATTAAATTATGCAGACAGCAGACCAATTAACAGACAATTGGAATGTAAAATCAGAATTCTACAACTCTATAAATGCTTTTGTATTCAGCAGAACCTATCTATGTTATAAAAGTATATACCAATATTAACTTCCATGTTTATAAATATTATGGGAATCTATATTTATAAAAATATATATAATTACGTCAAACTAAGAGCCTTGTGTTACCTTTCTACTTAAAGGAAAAATATATCTAATATTGAATGTACGTAATTTGGTCTTGTCTTACGATATCTGAGTAAATAATAAATTCTGGAGCTCACGGAACAATTTCACATTTCTGCGCAAAAGTTATTTAAAATATCTTTAGAATAATGCTAGTGTGATTTCTGTGGTGTAAGATTATGACCGTGTATTGCATAAGCAACGTTTCTTTCCAAGATTCAAAATTTGTAAAGATTTTCTATGCGAAAAGCATTGTACATAATAAATATATGTTCCTCTCATTGCTTTTGTGCGTTCATATCACTAGGAGAAAGTAGGGTACAATGAAACTATATAATTAAGCAATAATTACTGATATAGAAATATAAATCTGCTGAGTTTACAATGATACTCCACATAAAGGTGCCACAAATAAATCGCAAGCATTATTATTATGGAGATTACAGTGTGTCTAAACTTAAGCACGCACACGCGGTTATGCAATTAAATAATTGTATATCATTCTTCAATTCTTGGCTGATTAGCCCTGTGTATTTTTATGCAAGGAATCCTATTAATTTAAAATTAAAAAAGCTAAACTTAGTAAAGTATTAATTTCTTACCAAGATCATCAATGAGCGGAGCAAGACGAAGAGTCACTCCCACCAATAACATACTCATGGCAAGAAGTGCCAAAGCTGTGATCACAATGGTCCACTTTGCCCGCCTCGCTTCATTCTTGTCAGTGAATCCAAATCTTGGGCGGGTTGGTCTCGGACGAGGAAGTCTTCTGCGGGCCACAACCGCCGCCAGGGGTACAGCCGTGGCCAGCCCTCTTTGTACTGCAGTGAGGTGCCAGCCTGGAGCCATTGTCCCCGAAATGGGTGCCAACGAGAATTCATAAGTAACGGACGTAGCAGGTGGAAGAGGCAAACTCGTCACCAACGGTAAATTTGAAGATTGCATTGCTCCGGGATTTGTGTTTGAAGAGATGATTTGGTGCTGCTCTGGGGATTTAGAGTGATGATTGTGTCCCGGGTTCCCAGGTGAGTTGGCCGAGGTCAAATCCCCCATTGAACAAGATCGTGGAGTCGCGCCACTGTTTTATGTTAGTACATCATTAAAACTAGTACAATTGTACGAACTATGCTTTCTTTCATTAGTTGTCATTTCGAATAGGTTCCGTAAAACAGCCACAACGAGGTGTCGGATATTTTTTTATGTCAATTTACTTGACACACTCACGACGACAATTCTTTTTCAATTAAGGACACAGGTGTGTATTTTGCTCTTATCTAAGCACTTAACTATGTAAATGCTCCGCCTTTTCCACAGGTTTATTAATATTTTCTTAGAAAAACGGAGGCAATTAAGTTTGCTTTCTACTTTCTCCCTTTGTGAGACATATTGACTGTTTTTCTACAAACATACACTGCGAATGGATTGGAATAGAATGATTGATTAATCTGCGTTGAATTGATATCGATATCGATATGATTTATGTTTTCCTATGTATGCAAAGCTAAGTAGGTTAGCTAAGGAAAGGTAATCACGTTCCGATGTGATGTGCCGTATGCTTTCTCCTTTTGTGATAGTCCGTTAGGACTGTTTGTGAGTTGTTTGAACAATAGTTTACTACTGGAATTACCACTGCTACTACAAATAGTATGTACGTAATGTATGTCGGATATTTTGGACATAGACGGAATGGATGACCTTGTTTTCTTCCTCCAGCATACTTTTTACAAACATACCACATACCCATACGTAGTAGATAATCGTAAGTACATATCAAAGCACGTAGGTAAATATTATACGTGAGTTGCTGGTTGTTAGCAGGAAAGGAAAGGAAACCATCATTTTTTATTCATTATTCTCAGTACGCCGCACCATTCCTCAAAACATAAAAAGAACATGCGATCTACTATTGTTTACATACACTGCCCTGTTTACTTTTGCAATTGTACCTACATAATGGGCATAGCTAAGATGGCTATGTGCTTGGCCTAAATATATAGTACCTACTAAAAATACGTAACCTATTACGTATTATATCTTATATATATCTTACTGAATTACTAACTGTATGACATATAGTGCTTGTTAAATATATGTAGCGTCACCTGATTTTGCGTACGCTTTCTTCACTTACATAATTTTTGTTGTAGTTGCATAACTTAGAAGGATTACATTTTTAAGGCAGTACCATAGTATACTATGTCTCTTACATTTCCTGAGACCACTTAAATTGAAGCATCGATCCTAATTTTTCTATCCATGAATTTAAGGCTTTTATTTCCAAGGGGAAAGTAGGAGAAAGCTTATTAAGTATGACGAATATAATGACAAATAATCTTTATTAGTTGTCCTCGCAAATTTTCCCAATTTAAGTCTATCAATAACGAAAAATAGTAGCAATTAAAGGACCGAAATAAATTATTTGCTGATTATGTAGCTTACAACTTGACAGACAGGAGTCAGCAATTTTTATTTGTACTGGTGACCAATTGTGAAACATGCACAATGCAGGATTATCAAAAGTCCAGTTATTTTTCCAAACATCTTTGAAAGAGAAAGTTATCCAGGTTGTAATTTCTTTCTTGCGTGATATTACATAATCCCCAATTCCCACCGTAGAAATGGACAAGCAACTTTGACAGACAATGACATATTGCTGACAAAGCTTGAAAACAGATGAAAATTTCACTTCAAGTTGAACAGACAGACCCTAGGCAAGATCTATTAGCAAATAATGATAATAATAATGCTTAGCAGCAGGATATGTAGTGAATTGCGGACGGTAATGGGTTTTCCTTTCAGCTTTTTTAACATTACTAAATCAATTTGTTGCGTCCACTCCAGTTTATTTCAATATTAGTCACCCTTAAGCACTAGGTACCTAATAGTGCCTATAAAGTTCATTTCAAAAGTCTATAATATATAGTATCTATTTATATGGACTTCATACATAATGCATACACATGTGTGAGAATTATCTGTTATACTCGTATGTAAGTTAATAATATCTCTTGCAGTCGTATTGCGAATTGCGATTTGCGTCTGTTGTAAACAAGAAAGAGGAAGGAACTAGCATTTATTACATTCAATACAAATAAAGCACTTTGGGTTTTGGATTGGGATACATAGATACAGAAATAAACCTGGAAGAGTCATGGAACGGCTTGTGCAACTATAATAAGTGTCTATAGCTAAGTATAAACTAGTAGTACAGATAGTATGTACTCCATTACAAATACTGGCAACCTCCCACGTGCTTCCTCTATTAGCATTATCCAATAGACTCGTACTAAACTAATGTAACTGACTGGGAAAACAGCTGCTTTGCTTTATTTGCTTTGGCTTCTCTCTCCAGCTATGTCTTACTTACTTAGCTTAATGGTAGTCCATTTTTCATTCAGTTTGTGTTAACTAAACTTGCTATTGCTATGTATCCCTTATACGAACACATTTTCCTTCAGTTCAGTTCGACTTATTATATTTGGATTTGGATCTCCTGCTCTGACATGGAAGCACCATACAGAGAGTACATTAGCAACAGTAACAGTATTGTACGTACAGCTCTATTTTAGCTTCATATGGTCAAAATGAGAAAACATCTAAAGGAAATTGTGAAAGTTCCACTCAAATAGTGGCTGAAACGAAGTCCAACTGAGATGAGCTCATGATAATATCCCTAATGCTAAAGTTCATGCACGTGTGCGGTGAACTTTGTTCGACTTTAATGTTCTGGCCTGATCGTACACTATAGCTGATATTACATAATGTGAATTATGTTTATCATTTATTTAATACAGAATACAGATTGTTGGTTATTTGAAAAATTACATTTATTACAATACATTAATTTACATTTGGAAAATACATCTGCTGTTATATTCAGTAATATTTATTTACCTAGCTAGGAAATGGTATTACAGGGTTGGGAAGTCAATTAGGCCAGTTTCCATAAATTAAACCTTCTCCTGCTATTGTAGTTGGTAAAATGGCAAAAGTAATGCTGTCGATTAACTAAATAGGCGATGCTGATTGGGAGTTTTGAAACATTTATTATGTTTCAAAGTTTTATATTTAAAAAGTATTGCTTCCTTCTATTATTACTTAAAATTGTGATTAAATTGGAAATGTTAGAGGATTATATTGTAGAGTACTCTTGAAAAATATACTAAAACATCATGGGTTACATCCTATCCCATTCTATCCTCAGAAATAAAAGAATATTCTATACCCTACTCAAATCGTTAAGAACAAAAAATGTAACACTGATGATGATGATGATATAAACCTTACAGTATGATAATCATATCATAATTCCAATATTAGATTAGTTTAACATGATAAATTCCCTGTTAACTTAAACAGAATGCTTTCTCTTTCTCAAATCAAAGCAACCAACATACCTACTTAGTTACTCACTCACTGAATTCACTAACGATTTGAAGCATGCAAAGAAATTAGAGCAGATTATTTGAACCAGAAGTATTTATGTAGGCATTAGCTATGAATGTGCCATTTTACAGAAAGACAGAACAGGATATCAATGATGGGAACACATTATGTATACTGAGGTAGAGTAGGTTAGGTGCCTATAATAAAATCGAAGCTACTGCACTAAATTCTATGTACCTATTACCGATTTATACTGAATCTACCTACCCCATACCCTACCAACATTTGTGTAACCATTCGTTCAGTCTTCCCATGAAATGAAACCATGTAATATATCCTCTGTGATCATTATTCAAACAAGGAGAGAGACAAGATTGAAGTTAACTGATGTGAAAGTGAATGCTTCAGTATATTCAAGTAGAGCACTAACACTGGAATACCATTAGTTGACTAGAAAGGAATGAAATGACCCTTACGTTACTTACTACCACATTAGAGGAATAACGGATCGAGAAATTGGAGTTTACTGAATAGTTCAATTCAATGTATGTTATGTACTTGCGTAAGTAGTACAGTGTGACGTGATGTAATGCAAAACTCGTTCACTCGGTCGTCTATATATGTAATGTGTAATACTATATGTATGTAAGCATACATATAAGTCATAGGCACACCACCCATGTTCTCAAATTTTGCATTTTTAATTTTCAAACAAAAATTTATATCAAATAGGATCTCGAAATTCGATGGGTCCGTATATTTTGTTAGATTTAATGGGATATCAAATATCATCCAATAGCTTCCAAAAATTACATCTTTAAGAATTCGTACAGCTGGGAAAATAAATTATACTCCATTAGTGGTAAAAATATTTTACTAAAAATAAATCCATAATTCAGAAATAAAATTAATTAGAAAAATAATCTGAAAATAATTTATTAGATGCAAGAAGCACATTTATCTGTAATAATAGTTTAGAGTAAAAATTTACAGTCTGAATAAAATATTAAAATGCCGTCGCATCGCAGATTTGCTTTGTGGTACTTTGTGCCTATGACACATTACATGTTTATAGAGAATCCTGAAATCTAGTGCAGATAGGAAAGCAAACCACAGTGAAGGATGCCAAACCGCAGCGAATTCAACTTGTAATCCAACGTGAAGGCATTGAGGCATAGATAGATTCAGTTAGACACAAATATTCTCAAAGAGATCCACTAGAAAGCCATTGGGATTTGCAACTGTGACTTCCCTCATTAACTCAGCTCATCGCTCTACTCATGTCGAGATAAATAACAGTCAACTAGTACAAGTATGTTCAGTGCGACACACATATTCCCCTACATACTTTCTCCTACTTAAATATGGAACTATGTTTAGTTATATTAGTAGTAGAGTAAACTAACTAACTAACTGAACGGGCTCCTTTAGATTTCACTAGCATCTAATTGTACATACAAACTAAGGAAACTAGAACGTTCTAAGTATTCCTGGCCGTGGCCTGTCTCTTTTAGTTATTATTATATCTCACGGAACTCCCGATTTAGTTTCAAAACTTTTCTTCTTTACATGGATGTCTTTTTAATTTGAGAACTTGGGAAATTAGTGCCTTTTCATTTTGATGAGAAGAAATGATAATTACATTCACATTCACATAAGCATAGGTAGTAACATTATATTACGCGCTTTGCATTACATACTTACATGTAATAGGAGCAACCATACTATTACTATTTGTAGAATATATCTTACATAAACTACTTCCCTATCTAAATAGCTTATCTACACGAACACACAACTAATGTGATACATAAACGTAGCTGTTTTAGTTTTGTGTACCTACTTTGTAAGAATGCAATTGCGGAACTAAATTCCAGAACTAAAAGCAGAGCTTCCGAATGAAATAAAGGGATAGCCCTTGCCAAAAGGGAACTTTGCGAATAAAATATAGGTAAAGTGACGCTAAGCAGAATGGATAGCTTATTTATCCTGCTGTCTTGTCTTTTCCATTCAATTTATACATTTCTATTGTACAATAGTGAGTAGTGAGAGTAATATTACTATTCCTATATTTCTATGTCCTGCAGGTAGATATTTTAAACATGTACAAGTAGGCGTAAGCCAAAACTTGTAGTAGCAACAATATACCTAAGTAAATACTTACACAGAAATATTTCCTTTGTTAAAACAATGCTAAATAGCTGCGTAGCATGTAAGTAATCTGTTAGTGCAATGAATTGTAACACAGAACACAGAAAGTAACGATTCAATGAAATTTCCACTTTCTCTTCCTCTTCTTCCATACTTTCTACTTTCACCATCTGCTCAATTCAGCTTGGTTTCCTTTAGGTTAGGTTATATCTGGGTCTTTCGACTATAGGTATTCCGTGCAATGTTCAACTTCTATTCAGACCAAGCATTCATTTCATTCCTTCATTCATTCATTCATTTGTCTGCGTGGTTCTGTCCCATTTAGATATTTGCATACGTTTCATACATATATTCATGAATTGGAATCTATTTAAAGGATAGAGATATATAGACTGGTGGTTCATATGTATTATTTCTTCCTAAGACCCTCACAATCTCATATACAAATATGTAAAGGAACGTCCTGTTCTGTTCGCCGTAGTACACTAATGTCATATCCGTCCCAACCGTCCCATTCTATATTGTCCTGGAGAAAAATCTATGTGCACTGGGCACTTAAAACATTCAGTAGAGAAAAGAGGAAATCCTATTTTGCGAAATTCTAATCTACCTTCCCGTGTACTTCGTACATACACGGTTATCTACGTCGTACCGTACAACTTATCTGCAAATTCCCTATACATCCATTTCCATTGTATTGCTTAGGCTTCAATGCTCAATTGCGTGTTGGACGAAGAATGAATTAGAATATTGCGGAAACGGAAGAG
>JAQFYC010004941.1:0-15641 GCA_034694165.1 Tomocerus mixtus | reverse complement strand
GACTCCTCATATAGGATTACACGAACATTGTCTAGTGTGTATTTACAGTATTATTTTTCTGCTGACTGAATGAGTATTCATAGATATCCATTAACAGCTAAGTATATGTATCGCATTGAACTCAAAGAGTCTGCCTGCTCTGATCTGTGCATTCATTTTAAAGATAATGCAATTTACTTAGTTCGTACACACACATAAGTGAATATACATGCATACATAGTGGGAATGAGACTATGTGTGTGTGCTTGACTTGTAATAACTTATAAGTAAGTGAAGTGAGGTAAATAACTGACGCATCGTGTATATATGTAAAGTGTGTAGGCTAAGTATTTAGTTATTCAGTGGAAGATATAGATAGAAATGATGATATAAGTAGGAAATATGTAGAGACAGTGGGAGCACCTCTTTTAAACATAAAACATCTCTCGAAAGTTGCACTTGCCATATAAGGGACTCTTTTATTCATGCACCCCCTACACCAACACCAATTATAATTACTTTACTTACTATTGCTCCATTCACTTATACTTACTTAATCATTAACCCATCTGCAGGTCTACCTATGTCCATCCTATATACTTAGTTACTCTTGCACTAGTCATTCATGAAATCTCTCGTCTCTCCCACCAAAAATCTTGTCATTCAATCAAACAACTGTTTGCCAATCTGTTTGTCTGCCCACGCTAAACATGATGAGATGACTGTCCTGTTCTGTCCTTTAAATGTTTCAATGCAATCTTCATCTTCCCTAGTCTAGAAAACTTACAAATATGTAGCAAAGCAAGATACATACAATTTACACGATGACTCCGAACATGATTCCTTTTAAGTGACATAGTTGGTTTCCCAAAGTGTATTCTGCCCTACACACACTAGTAGGTATCTATGTACACTCACACACAATTAGGATTAGGCAATAGTAAATGGGATAAAGCTTATTATGCATTAGTTGTTAGTTAAATAGTACAATGTTCTCTAATCCGTAACAAAGGAACCAAACCAAGAATAGTTGGTAGCTGGTGTTGGTTGACTGCTGCAATGAAATTCAATGCAATGCAATCCAAAATCCAAGTCAACTCAAGTCAAGAAGAGTTTCTTCCCTTTAGCTGAACTGACGTGAGAATTGTTGTGTTCTTGTGAGCAAGCGAGCAAGTTTGAATTTTTCTTTCTTTGCTTATTCAAGACACAAGAGGTAAGTTTAAGTTTAGTTTGGAACAATGTTGACCGAACTGACTGAATGTCAACCTCCTCTTGTTTTTGTCTCCTCTTTTTTCTAGCTCTTATCTCTTCTAGTTATTTATATTTGGTGAAAGAATCCTAATCCTGGCCTGGCCTGGCTACAGTGCCATGCCTTCCTTTTCAGTCTTCAGCCTACACTCTACTTTGATTTTACAGTAGTTCTGGTTCCACTACACTTATTTTATGTACAAAGAGAGACACAACTTCTTCCTACCCATCTTAAACTAATCCCTGAGCTTAACAAGGCAGGCTACCAACTACCAACATAACACCAAGAAAAAATATTTTCATCTCTCACGAACTCTTCTCTTGTCATACACTTCACTTCCACTTTTAAAAGCGATTTACCTATGCGATGCACTTGCATACTATTCTGTGACTATGTACAGTACAGTACACGAAGGACTAAGACCAAGACCAACTGGAACCCAGACCAGAAATGGGAAAATATGGGAGCAGGTGCACTGCACTTCTCGCCAAAATATTTTTCTTTTTTCAACCCCTTTTCTACCATTAATAATGAATAAGTAAGGTTAGAGAGTTACTTTAAAAGTTACTTTATGTAATATGCTCTAGTATTTATGTAGCACCTTGTAAGATACATATTGCATAGATGTTCTAACTTCACACTTCATTGCCTTACTTCATATTTTATCCATTTAAATCTACATGCTTACATAAAACAGTTTGTTCATTCATAAACTACATAGTTAAGTAGGTATCAAGTATCCAGTAGCTACTCGTTTATTTAAGATCCTTTTTCTGACTATCTGCGCAGTTGTATTTGTCTTTGGACATTCTCAAAGGATTACTAAACTGTGTTTCTTCTATTAAAAGAACAATGCCATGCATGGTGGGGTAGAAATTGGATGTAGAACCCTGTAGTAAGTACGAGTATGTAAAATGACCTGATTTACTAGTACGGCACGCGAATGCAATGGAATTAATGAATGGCCAATGATGTAATGAGTTCCTAAACTACCCTGACTTATGGTGATCACACTTTCTGAAAATCGTTGAGCGTAAGAATCACCAACTAAATTAGAGAACGGAATGTCAATAAAAGTTAAGATAACATAACACACACTGGGGCATTTTTATGAGTTTTCATTCACATAAATTTAGTTTACATTTCACAAATGCTATGTGAGGAAGAGTGACATAATGACATGTATGCTGCTGGTTCACTGTACTCATTGTCAGTCCAAACGATGTGAATTGTGAATGAAATGGAATGCTGATCAGCAAATAAAAGAACAAAATTGTCAATTACTGAAGCTTTTTGCAGAATGCATGATTAGTCAGCCTCCTGCTCTTGTTTGATGTTGGTTTGAGTCTGATTGTGAGTCAGAAAAAAATTACCAACCAGTACATGAATGTAGCTTAGTATCATATCAGGTAACTTTTAATGTCATGTCACAACACAACAGCATATTTTATTAGATACGGTATTAGTGAACTGAACTAGTCACTTGATTATAATAATGCCATCTTTATTGTCACCCTGAGCAGAAAAATGGACTATAATATAGCTAGCTAAGCAGTTCCCATTGTTTCTATTTTTATTTTACATAAAATGACATCATGGAGACGGGTACAGTGCATTACAGCAGTGGTATAGAGCACAGGTCAGCGATTTATGTATTTGTTTTCCATTCAAGTTAGACAAACAAACACGCATACATAAAATGACAATCAGTGCGTTGAAAGGTGAGACAGTTCACATTCAGTTAGTGAATGGGGATAAAATTTCACTCTTTAGCGTTCATAATAACTACCATATATGTACAGTACAATACAAACTATATGGGCAAGACAGATTCAGCTATCTTAACAACAGTATAAAATATTACCAAACCAAACACAAATATCACATCAGCAACAACGTTGTCTTGTCTCATCGTGCGTACATAAATATCCAAAATGTAAGTACTTAAGCTAAAGATGCTAACACATAAATAATTAGATGTCCCGTGATGAAATGCCTAAGGTTACCTCAACAGAACATATAAATATACTCAAACCTGCAACCTACTATACTTATATGACATTAAATTAACCACACAGTTAAAAATGTTACAGGGAGTATGTTATGTAACCCATGCTCTTAATTCACATATCAAAAAACATTTTACGATGATTATACCTGTATTACTATTTTTGGAAAATTATCAAAATATTTAACATGTTATTCGAGAGAAACTTTCATTCAAATATTAATTAAGCCATAATGAATTTCAAAACCGCAATGACAACTGGACTCCGGTAATAGATTTGCAGTTTCTACAATTATTCCATTGAGAACTAAAGTGTCAGGTTATATTCACGCATAATTTGATAGAATTCCCAAATAAAGATTTTATATGTATCATTAATTAAACATTTTTTCCATTAAAATGCATATACACGTTATTGTTCATTATGTTCATCTTATTAAGGAAACAAAAATCATGGTAAAAATACATAATGTAAAACTAAACTGCATTGTATACGGCCTAGGATTAGTAAAGTGGTCTAATTAACTCCAGTACTGCGGGCACAGAATATTTACTGATACAAGTTGCAAAGGTACATTAAGCTTGAATGAAGCAGGCAGAGTTGTTTGGCTTAGATACAGATACACCTGAGAATCTAATTGAATAGGTAAGACATTTTATTATAGAAATGAATCAAATCGGTTGAAAGTTTGAAAGGAAATAAAATAAAATAGGAAGGTGTCTCCGCATGGTTGCATGTAGGATAAGCAACGAGATAAGGAAACTCACCAAAAAAGCTCAGCAAAGACTGTAGGTGTTATGGTGTTGTTATGTTTGTGTGTGATAGTTGATAGGGAGTTGATAAGAGGACGAACGATGAACAAGGCCTACAATGTAGTGTAGAAAAGTTTTGTTTGGACAAGACTGACGTAAGCCCTTTTAACTTTAACAGTGAATTTCGTAGTTGAATAGTCGGCATGTTCAGTCAAAATAAATCAGGTTTCCTGTCTAACTTCTCATCAGCCGTTTTCCTTCTCTCTTCCTATCCTTTCCATACATGCCTTGCCATTCAAGATTCAAGTTTTGCATCTACTTTTGTTTTGTCTTCTTTAACTCGGCCATACTCTTGCATGTACACATCTCTTGGTTAGTTAGTTAGTAAAGTATGTAAGTGTACAACAAACAGCATTATTAGCTCTTATGGTAGTAGTGGTTGGTAAGTTGGTAGTACTGCTTATTGTTAGGTAGTCACAGTCAGACAGAATCGTCAGAAGTCAGCTTCAGTCGAGAATTTAGATGAGTGTGTGGTATTGAGACAATAGGAAACGATCAGAAAACAAGGGAGCATCAAAGCATCATACAATTATTATTTCAAGCCTACCTAAGCAAAGCTAAAGCCAAAGTGAAGTGAATGCAATGCAGTTTTGCAGTAAAAATGCTGACTCATGTGCTTATCCGCTGAAACATCATTATCATTTCATATGCAATTCAATTTCGACTGAAATGCATATTATTTCTTTTATCTATGATGATGCTAAACACTAATAAAACGAAAGGAAGGAACCTGCTTTAGCTTCACTCAAATCACTTCTTGACTTCGTTGGCCTGGACTTCACTGTCTTGTCTAAACATTAAAAAACATCTTTATGCATTAGTATTTTACATTAATGTTATGTAATGTGTGTGTTGTCTTGTTCTTGTCCTGTCTGTGTCTAGGTAGCCGCAATTTTAATGCCTGGTTTGATTTAAGAATTATCTGTAAAACTTCTTACTATCAATACCGGAATAGTAATTTCTGTATAAACTCATTGATTGCATGATCCTCAGAGGTATTACATATATATCCTTTAAACCCTATAAATTATAATATCCTTATAGTATTTTAAGGGAGATTGAGAGGTATAGAATTATCTGCCATATACAAAATTCCCCATAAGGGACACTTGTTTGGGGGGTTTGACTAAACAAAACACTAACAGAAATTAGCTGCCCGAATTAAGTACTACTTTCTTTACATTAAATATTATGCTATCTTCTGTCTATGTGTGCATTGTATTACATTGTTATGTGTTTGCATACTCTGTATGTGTGTCGGGTGACATGGTATGGCATTGGATTCGTTCCTAGTGTAAAGAGAAGGAAAGCCAAGCCAAGCCAGCACCCAGACAAGACGAGACAGTCTAATGGAAGATAAATTCAAAGGTAACCTTCTTAATCAATTGTGAAATGTATGCAGATACAATACGTACACAACATTAACATTGTACTTCTGCTGTACTTATGATAATGTTTGCTGTTTGCCTAGCAGCAATGAAAAAATTATTTTATTCCTCTTCGGCACGGATTGAAAGAGAATCCAACTAATAATCCTGTGTTATCTGTATACAGTGTATGTTGTAATGTATTATATTAAATAATATTTACAATTTACAATTATGAAAAGATTACTAATGCTTTCCTACCTACAAGGTAGAATGAAGGTGTGTGTTCAATTGTAATATTCGGTTGTTGAATCCATTCGATAATAATGTGAATGGGAATACAAGCCAAGCCAGTCCAGGCCACATGCATTAGGTATCACAAAATATACAAAAGATCCTCATCTTCAAATCAGATTACAATTAGTTTATGACTTTACATTACAAAGAGTGTAAGTGTAAGTACGTTTATAGCTGTACGAGTAGGTACCTCTCAGTTTGCAAAAGCTAGTTAAAAAACTAAGACACGCAATGTAAATTGACAATAATAGACCACATGAGGTATTGGACAAACGCCTTTTGAGATGTTATTACAAGCCCGACAATCGAATCAAATTAAATTGAGACTACATGCTTTGCCCCGTCATGTCTTGTCGTGCTTGCTTTATTTAGTGTCTGGGATGGTGTCTATGACTGCGAAGTGAAAAGCTAGCTATACAGTAAAAGTTAACCCCTTCCTTATACTTAAGTAATTGAAGAGAACAGTAGGTGAGTGAGTAATGGGAATGCTATGGCTATGTAGAAATGAAGAGCGCAAACAAATATAGGAGAGACCTTTACTTACAAGTAGGTACCAGTTTGTTCACCTTCTCGTGTAATATAAGCAGACAAAACAAAGATTTGTGTTATGTATGCGTGGATAATAGGAAGAGGTATTAGATTAGGTATCAAGAAGATATTTATCGCGTTTATTACTGTAGATCTTGGTGACTAAGGCTGCAGAGATTATATTTATTATATGCAGATTCATTTGAATGCTTGTTGCTGTTGCCTGCACTGCTTATCCTCAGGGCTAAGTCCTCTTTCATGTAAAATGCAGTACATATTTGGTCATTGGGCACGGCCAAGTGATTTACTGACCCATCTGATCCTTCCTCGACGAATATTTGAAATCTTCCTTTCTTTCTAGTACCTTTTGTATGTGCATAGATAATTTGATTCGGACATGAGGTCTGGTCTTCACTGATCTATGAGCATATAATAATATAATGCTGCGTAAAATTACGCAGGACCTCCATAACATAAACTAACTTTTAGAAGAACTAAAACCAACTGCTCCGTTCTGGGAATTCCATAGAGCCAAGTATTGATCCTCCATTTATGCAGTAATTTGGAGCATCATTACAATTGGGGCTGAAATAGAAACTACATAATAAATATATCTTAAAAGCTGGGAGCATCCTAGTTCTTGGGTATTATTGTTCTTCCTCATATATGTAACAGATATGAGATGACTTCACTTAAGGATCGGGGACTGCATTCTGTTCCACATATATGTATATTAACTATATATATTTATATTATGCTCACTGCGAAGTATTACTTACTCGTTGTAGCATCAATGAAGTATTTGTAGATATGTATGTCGCAGGCTTTAATACATATTAGTCAGGTTTTGGGTTTGTACGCAATATTGAGGAGAATTTTTGCAGCTTTTGATATTGCATTTTTGTATATCGATAAGCTTATAGCTTTACAAAAGTTTCCCATGGATTTGGTTTTAAAAAATATTTCAGTAATTGCAGATTGGACATGGATCGGCAACTTCGTCACAAACAAATCTTTAGAAGAATGCCACAATACTTACTATAAAGTGTGTAAAAAATAAAAAGGGTAGATATCAATTGTTTGATCTCATGCACGGGCACAGGGTTAATTCCATGTGTCTGGGGGTACTTTGTGCCTAGTACATGTTAAATAATACTACTACACCAGATACTACCCTTGTCGTCTCTTCTCATTTCTACACTCCTGTATCCTCTGCTCTCGTACTGGCTGATCCTTCTTTACATGGCGATAAATTCAGTTTCTGAACTGAATCCTCGGAAAAGGTTCGTATAAAACAGTAAAGCAAACTCACAAACCCAGAACAGCATCCAGTCAAAGTAAGTAAGTTGTTGAAACGTGTTCGTATTTGTCCCAATTCGCAGACTCGGGGACTTTGTCGATATTTTCGGCGCCACACTGGCGGCTTTTTTTCTGTATTTCACATCTTCCACTATCCATAACGGCTACATTACGTTGCACATAGAATGGCAGTGCTAGTGGTGTGTTTGGTGGTGGACTTGGATTCACATTCGCTGGAGAGGGGGATGATACTACAGATACTATCTCCATAATAAAAGTATAACAATATTATATCATACTCATACTACTATATATTCATACATACACTAACATACAAAACGAGAACAAGTCCAACTACTCACTCTAGTCTGACGATGAGTCTAACTTGACTGCAACTTCTCTCTTCCCCACTTTCTTAGATATATTTACAGATTTGCAGTTCCACTAGCAAAATGCATCTTCTAACAATCTTCCCAAATGCCTCTTCCCTTTCTCCCATTGGCCCATCTTGTCCGAGTTCACTTCGTTTCTGTTCTACTTGTACTTGTAACTACTTCTGATGTTTTCGCTTCCGCCTTTTCCAATACTACCGACAGACGGATGAACACTATACTAAAATATACCAGGACATTATATGAACTACACACTACAGTATTATCATTATCTTTTTAATAAATTGCATTGCATATAGGTACTTACTATAGTATAGTACATAAACCTACGTATGTATGTACTTATCTGTTAGATTGCTTAAAACCTTAGGAAACTAGCACACTAAACCCACATGCCTACAAAGAACAGTGAATAGTTTCCTCTTCATATATTAATATTCTGACAAAGATAAGATGCAGACAGATATCTCTCCTGGCCTGGCCTGGTCTGCCGTCCGTCCCAGTCTCACTCAACCCAAACCCAACCTTACTACCTAAAGGATTATCTGCTCTGCTTTTCTTTCACAACAAACGATATCAATTATTGTATCCAACATTCGCAACGTAGCAGTAGTCCAAGCCTAACAAGGCAAGGCAAAGGATTTAACAATCGGAATCTTTTCTATTGAATTCTAATGCAATGCTCATGTGTAATGTAGTGTAATGTTCTGCAAGAAGGTAATAAATTCAGTTCCGATATAATGTATGTACATCTATTATCCTTAGAAATATGATACACAGCTTATTATTCTGCAGAAGCTGTAGTTATAAAAGAAAAAAAGCCAAAGCCAATCCGATACTGAATACTTATTGTACACTACATACCCTATAATATTAAGTCAGAGACTTCTGTTTTCTCCTGATCTTCTTACTCCTACTTATCAATTTTCGACTTTGCCTTACATGACATAAACAGAACAAATCAAGTTTTATATGGACACTCAGTCGACACAGACAATAGGTTATTTAGTTACAATTCATTCACATAATTTGCGTGCAGTTATGTAAATACTAACGAATGCAAACATCATTTTCACAATAGTTAAACACACAATATCGGAAAATGAGATGAGGAGGAAAGGTGATTTTGATTCTGGGTGCAGATAAGTATTGCATATTAATAAAGAGAAACAAAGGCCAATAATATTTTATGTAATAGTAGCAGTGTAGTGTAGTGTATAACATACCAGCAGAACTGTGTACCAATTAATGATCCTCAAAAGCAAAGCAGATATGCCAAGCGAGTCCAGGAAAAATGAGCTTTTTTATTTACCGTAAAATTTGGTATAACTTCCCAGGAGAACAATATTTTTAACCACATTTCATGGCAAATACTCCGCTAACTCCCAAACGAGATAGAAAATGCACCTATTCACTGTAACGTGCAACGATCTGATAAAATGATCTTTATGTATTATTTGTATTTTGTAGTCAACCAAATCAAATTTTATACAATTTAATATTTCTTTTACCTACTAATTACAGATATTTTTTTGGCTTGTTTCCCTTTATCTTCTAGTTAAGAAAACCAAATGAGATTTCATAAAACCGGAACTATGTCGCATTTTACGGTATATTTTGCTATGCAAATACATTTTAATAAACAGTCAGACAGGAGATACATTATGATGCATATATATCGTACTTATCAGTAATATCGATTGCAATTAAGCTCGCTCGTTCAGTTGAGAGTGCTCTTCTGTCTTCGACTACGTAGTCGACATGCTAATTGCGGTCAAAGGACCAACCAGTTGAAACTTACATTGTTTAACTGGGCAAGCAAATCCTTAATTTATTCTGGCAAACTCATAGATCATGTTACAAAGTAGAAAAGCCTAAAAGCCTTCTTGTTTAATGACCAGCAGTGAGTGGAGGTTCGAGTAGAGGCTTCGAAGCATCTTCATTTCAATGCTGTCTTTGTTTTGTTCTTGCCCTGTCATTCGTTAATTACGAGCTGTTGAGTGTAATAAGAAAGATATGAGTTATCTGTATATATTTCCATACCTACTTCAATATATTATAGCGCAACAAATCTTAAATCCAAACCTGAGTATACTGTATATGTACTTAGCAAATAAATTGTATGTACATAGCTATTCATTAATATTGTAAGTATTTGTTTTGTTGTTGTGGACAAGATCGCATCATTTTGAAAAACAAGAGCTTGCTTAATATGTACTTAGCCTAACTTAACTGCATGAAACATGAACAGATTAACTAAATGAATGAATTGAATGAAACTGCAAAATACAAGTACTAATAGAAACTTGCAATTACATAGAATCAGTTATCACTACAATTTACTTACAATACTTGCGACTTGTACAAATACATTATCTTAGAGTCATAAGTTATAATGATGCCTCGGAGAATCATCATTCATGGGATAACTAACACCAAAAGCGATGTTATGTTATATCATAAACCATAATAAACTTGTTTGTACTGTACTATAAAGGGAGGGAAAATAAAGTAAAGGAAGTAGAATAAGGCACATACTAAAGACCCGACTAGCTAAAAATTGGGAACCCGAATGCCTTGTGGGGATACAGGAAAAAATGTTGCACACCAGTCCGTTTGCGGAAGTCGCCCAAAGCCATTTCGCAGAATGATAGGATGATAACTTGCAAATATCAATGTAAATAGAACATTTAAGTAATTCAAGATGTCTACGATTCGTACATTGCATTGTCATGTGTGTAGTATTCGTGTGTAGGTTGCGAATTTGCATATAACATTGACATAACTAATATTGATAATTGATTTTTTTTCTGCTGCGATTTTTCATAATTTTTCAGGCAAAATCATTGGTAGCTACTCCAAATAAACAAATAGGCATGTAGACCAAGATTTGACTCCGAAATGGGCTAAATTCGGCTCCGAGACCTCATATTTCAGCCAGTGGGGTATTTGGTTTGTGCGGAAAAAGAGATTCTTCCACTTAAAGTAATCTGAGAGACGTTAATACGTAATACTGGCATGTCATGACATTGGATTCTTACTTTACTTTTGTCTTGGCTTGGCCTGTCCTCGTCCATCAAAATATGGACAGAAGCTACACATTATGATCCATTGGATTTTCTCGTCCTTTCGTTCGTTGACTGACTTTTTGGCAAAGACCTTTCCGTGTTATCAGCCATTTAGATAGGATAGCGACTTGGTTGGAGTTGGTGTCCGTCTGTCTGTCCCGCTGATTATGAGAGCAAGTTCCTTGCTCCTTTTAGCAGTTGAAGTTGAAATCATCAGCCAAATCGGTTCAGTGTTTCACATCAATTGGCCTAGCTCCAATGTGTACAGCTTGCCGTAGTACATAGCGAAGAGAGATTGCCTTTTGCAAGATTATCTCTGTCCCTTCTTCTTGCGCTCAATGTTGTGTATACAGATGCTCTAACTAACATAAGTAAGTAATATACTTCCTTATAGTTTCCTTATATCCAATACTAGTTACATAATTATATAATGTAATGTAAACGACAAGACTAATCTTAAGGAAGCAAGTAAAAGCTATAATATTATTGAATCTCTACAACATCTATCTATTCTTTCTCTTATTATGGTTTCTCAGATAACAATAAGTTCAGTCTACATCTCTTTATATATCTGTAACAAGGCAGGGCCAAAGCATTAATGTCGTAACTGTATACAGGGCTGGACAAAATGATTATCTGTAAGTCATCTATGACTATGGATAATATAAGTATTTAGCTTTGCCATTATTAATAATTTTTATATCTATATTACATACAGCTGCTATAAATTGTAAGTACTAGCATGGATTAACTGTATATTGTCATAAATAATCTTTTGCGCATCTCATACACTAATGTTAAGTTTCGTCCAAAATCGAAATTCCTTAAGGGTGAGGTCAATTTCAACATAGAAACTAAATATTAAAAGCCAAACTTGTATATCGTGTATATTGCAATACTTTGTGTTAATATCGAACTGTCTCTTTTCTCTTTTGCTGTCGAATAATCGCAATCGCATAATCTTATTCTATTCAGAACTTCAGACCTATCTATAAATGTACAAACAGCCAAACAAACGTACAAAGGCTAGACAGAGGGATGTATATGTACATACACTGTTGGTTTGGTTTCCTTTGGAATGCATGCACTCGTATTAATACGAAACAGTGCACAGTGCATACTCACTCACTGTCAACTAATCTCGTAGATATCTACACTACACTACTTACTATCACTATCTCAGTACTCTTACTGTTACAGTCTACCTACTTATATAAATATATACATAGTTTTCTGATACGCTGCAAAAACATTTGGAGTTTAGTTGGTTTGGTTTGGCGTGCGAGTGTTTGTTTGTTAGAGTTTTGGAGTGCCGAGTGCTAGTAGAGTGAATGAATCTTCTCCCGTATCTCTATAACGTATCTATCTCTATTTAGCCTCTCTAATAGAATTGCACTGGATTGGATTCATGAAAACTAAAAGACTCAACTATCAACTTAGTATATAGGTACTGAAATGGAAGGTAAAATCTTTACGTAGACAGTAGACAGTAGAAAAGCCAAACCAGAGAAAAACATTATATAGGCAGTATGTAGTTGACTTTTTCTATTTCCCTACATCTGAGAATCCTTAAAAGTTCTTTAGCTTCATGATAAAACGTAAAATAGTGGAAAGGTTGACGATAAGCATATAAAATGGGATATCTGTTAAACGCGTTATGCCAATTTAAGCCTCGCCTTTTCTATTTACATTACTTTTTCATGTAATGTACATTTTTCTCTATGTACTATTATTATCTCTTTTCCAAAGCTCATTTACTTGTTCAGCTATCTGTAATACACAAGGAGATCGTACGCAAATATAATAAAAATAAAAGTATTACACATCTAGGTAGTAGGTAGTATATATTTGTTAAGCTATGAATAATAATAAACATTCCGTTGTGTTGCAATTTTGCAGAGGTAGACACAGACGGACAGATAGACAACATGTAAATATAAATATAGAGAAGAGTGCTCATAAAACATTGACTATGATGTCATTAGATTGCATTGCATTGCTCGTCTGGGTATGTCATGTCACCCACACGTTATGCCATGGCTCGTCTCCTTCTATCTCATCGCCGTTAGTTTCCACTTATGCACAACTGTAGCATATATACAGATAGAGAAGGCGATACATTACATTTTACATTGTGTTCCTATGCCTTTGCTTTCTTTACCATTTACAATATATATCTATTATATTGTACATAAAGTACATCACAATGCACAATGATAATACATAGGTACCTATAATACAAACTACAATGCACTTGAATGTTTAAGAACTTTATTTTGCACGCCCACCATTCTTTCACACCAAGGCAAGGCAAGACCAGAGCAAGCACAAAGTCAAACTCTTCCCTGCCTGCATGACTTGAGACTTTTTACTGTGTATTGTAGTTCAGTTCAGTTTCAGTAACTTCAGTTCAAGCCAAACCAGGCAGCTAGCTTATGCTAGGTTGTTAAAATACTTTCCTTCGTTGCATTTTCCCGTCGTTTGCCTGGCTTGGCTTGCCTACTTCACTTGATCTTCTTCACACTCACACCCGCAACTCTTTTCTTCTCCGTCCTTATTCCAAAGACGACTTGTTCTAAACAGAAAAATGGATTCACTTTTACTGACAGAGTTCAGCTCACTTCTTTTTCGGGTAGCTTTGCTTTGAGTATTGCTTTGAGTTTTACTTACTACAGATACTACACTTTCTTTCCTGTGATTCTGATTAGATAGATATGCTCTATGCTCCATTACTTCCTTGCTTAACTTCCCTTGAGTTTCCATCCCTCGGTTTAGCATCGCTGCTTTCCCGACTAAACAAGACTTGACTTAAGGTTTTACTGATCTGTATAATATGGCCTACAAGGGTATAAACACTTCTCACAGCGTTTTATACACGGTGACACAAATGTTCTCTTGAATTTCCACCACATTTCTATTTTGGTGTAGCCTTTGCATTAAATGTCAATGAGCTATAATCCACCTAGAAACAGAACGATCTGTACATAACTATTGTAACAAATAATTTTTTCTCCTTTTATATGTATAATTGGCGTACAGTAAATCATAAAATTGAATTTATATATCTGTAATATCTTTGCAACTTGCATTGTGTGTGCTAATTTCATGTAATAACAATGGTTTGTTTGTCTGTAGTCTGCTGTTGTATTTTCTAGGTTATTTAACTTAGCAAAATATTTATGTGTCCCCCTGTAGTGAAAAGCAAAGCAGTGTGCTACTACATTTACAGCAAACCGAGCATTTCGCATTTCCTTCGTTTTTGCAATGCCAATATGTACATAGAATGCACGAAAAACGTTTCTCTATCTTTAGGATCCTGTTGGAAGCAAAAACAGGACTGAAAATGGAGACATGCTACTTCTATTACTGTTTACCTAGATATGCGATAGGGAGTACATTACACACATATCGTTGGGACAGAGTTCATTTTACTCAATGATTTTTTTCTTTTTGGTAGGTAAGTATATTTTTATATTTGCTGTAAGTAATGTAGCAAGTACCGCACTTTCTACTTACGTTTTACAGTGCCTAGGTGGAAAAGTAAGTTTGTGTAAGGTAATATACTAGATAACGTAAGTACATATAAGCATAAAGACTTCAGCATATTGCTGTTGCACTTTTATAGCTACAGTCTGCTACATATTCAGAAAATGTTCATCTATCCAGTTAAAAGTGAGGTTTTGTTGTATATTTATCTGTAGTCAATTCGAAACCAGAAAGAGGCTAAAGTAAATAGAAAGGAAGTATATACAGTACAGAAGGAGATTATACACGTGTTTGTGGAAGTATGCTACAATATTTTGTATGTAATGTCATTGTGCAAAGAAAAGGGTGTATTTTGGATTGTCGATTGGATTGAATGGAGTAAATAATGTGTAAAAGTGTAAAACTAAAAGACTTACATACATCGCTAGTGAATGTGTTAGTTTAGGTTAGGATTAGGAAGTAGTGGAAATGGAGTGGTTTGGTTTGGCTTGGCTTGACTAAAGGACTAGAGTGAGGATGGATGAAATATTACAACAATAGAACATACTTCGATCAATATAATATGTTAAAAGGAAAAGAGAAAGAAAAGAAGAAGAGCGAAGGTATGTAAGTAGAGTTACTGAAGGAGGACGAGTATTTTTGTAAGTAAGAGGCGGAGGAGGACGTGGTAAATTGCTAAGTTGGTAAGTATAAGTAAAGTCAGTTCAGTAAGCAAAAGAAAGGCGTGCAAGGACAAAACAGAGAAGAGAAGGCGAGTCATCAAATGCGAGTGAATTGGAAAAAGTGTTATCTCTGTAAGTGCCTCTGCCTGCCTTGCCTTGCTTTAGATTTCTTTCGCCCTAGTCCTAGTTTCTATCTTGTAGTGACTTCAAGTGCTGCAACAACATTACATACATGCATAGGTACAACTAAAGTCTAGCGTTGAATGTTCAATGTTCAACGTTAACTAAGACTTTACACGACACGGCAGAACAGACGGATGGATTCCCTAGTCGATGACGATTCCGCTCAACACACAACTAAACACAATACCTTTAAGCTATACACTCAACTACAATCATCCAGATTCCCTATATTTAACTAAGTGTTGATGTTGATAACTCCATCCGATCCAACCAAATGGCAACCTAACATTATACATTATCTACGTAGGTA
>JAQFYC010004940.1:0-15642 GCA_034694165.1 Tomocerus mixtus | reverse complement strand
ACTCCGGAGGATATCGAAACTACAACTCCGGAGGATATCGAGACTACAACTCCGGAGGATATCGAAACTACAACTCCAGAGGATGTCGAAACTACAACTGCTGCTGTTGTAACGACTCCTGCGATTAACTCAGCTTTAAAAATTAAATTAAGTGATTTCGCAAAAGGAATGTGCTTATTACTGTTAACTTTCGTTGTCCGCTTATACCAAGAGGAGCAATAATGCAAACATTTGGTTTCATAAAAGGTAGCATAGTGGGTGCCTTGTTATCATAGTATTATCTTTTAATTACTGTAAATATAAATGTAAATTAAACAATAATTATCACTATTCCGTGGCTACAAGTAATTCTGAGTAAGCTTCATTAAAATATAAAGAGATATACAATGCATTACATTTAATATCAAAATGACCCACTAATTGGCTTACAGTCAGTCCGCATATATATGTACTAATGTATTACCACACAGCATTTCATTTATAAAGATTCCGGAACAAAGCAATTTATACTTCACTAAACTAGCACTAGGCTTTACTTTACTATACCTGCCTTTGACAATTACAAAAATTTAAAAAAAATACAAGCGATAGAAGCCTAATAAAGGAGGCAAAAATGGATTTTTTAGCTACTCGTATGCAACAGATTTGTCTATAATTATGATATCGTACATTTAAAGTAAAAGACAATGGCTGACCTGCATTATGCATATCTTGCATGCATTTACGTGATAGCCACAAAATCAACAATCCTAAATATTAAAACAAATAAAACTTTTTAAAAAATTTTAAAAATAAGCAAATCGTCCGACCACTTGGAGTAGAAATGAAAATTAGGAGTTGTTAAAATTGCATTGTATTCTGATTGAAATCCCTGATTTCTCTCATAATGATAGCTGGTTGGCATATTGAATTGGAATAGAACATGTCTTGTCACATTGGCCACATGTCTGGTCACATAATGGGATTTGGCGTAATACATGCATGACTATATTATATCGCAGCAATATTTTATGGAGTTTTTATTTTTGTATAAAAAAGGCTTTTAACAAATGAAAAAAATAAGGACTATTATTGAATTGGCAAAATGTTTGCAATATTTGTTTGGCAGCCTTTTCATTAACTTGTACTTTTATTTTCAATAACATGGAAAAATATTTTGTTATAAAATACCTTAAAAATCGCACGGGTGTGGTTATAACAGGAACCCTAGTTTCATAGTAAATAGAATGCTCTCGTTTTCATTGAATTCTTATAAAATAAAACCCCGCAATATAAGCAGCAAAACATATTATAAAGTACCATATAATAAAGTAAGTATTCTACAAAATAAAATAAATATCTTTGTCGGAAGAAATTCTGATATTTTGAGCTTCTGCTGATGTTAAAATAATATTTTTCGTTTTTTAAATTTTGTTTAAAGCTAGCTTTAAAGAATTTAATTTGAAGATTCTTTAAAGTCCAAAGAGCATTTTTATTACAATATTACATTAGGTCAAACCCTCGGCTCGCCTCGAAATGTTTTGTATAACATTTAATTAGAATATTCATAAAAATAATAATGGGCCTGTCAAGTCGCTCTGAATAAATTTTAGTAACTCTTATATGCGCCCTGTCCACCAATTCCAATTTCTGACGATTGACAGTCGTCGGGTCATTCGGGTCATTTGGTTATTTATTTTATTGCAAAATTACGGTCATTCAGTCTTCGTTTTTTATTTTCATGGCTTTGGCTGGAGGCCGACTTGCCTGTTGGTATTGATTTTGGACGCGTGTCGATGAGCTAATATTAGCGACAGGGATTACAACCCGCGAAGTGGAATAATGCAGCATGGACATCAAATGGGATTTCTGCTCTGTAGAAATAACACGCTGCAAAGCAAGCTGCAACAATTTTCAATTTGATACTCATCAACTTATTAATTTCATATTAATTTTCAGTTACTTTTCAGAGAATTAAGTTAAAAGTTAATGTATTAACGCTGAATGAAATACGGACGACAAACTGGACGCGTAAAACTGAACACAAGCAATTAAGCAGACGAAAATCTAAAATTTGACATTTAATTTCCAGACAAGAAACATTCAACATTGGGTAAGTTTTAAGTTTGTAGTATTTATTTTTAAAAGAATTTTGTAGGTGTACAAAAATGATATAGGTCAAAGGCCAACGCTATGGTGTAGTAAATTAAAGACCAGTGCTAATAGTGGGAACTGTACTTCGTTCGTACTTAATCCAAATAAATAGGATTATTATTATTACTTTTGACTTGACGTTTACGAGCCTTGTTTTCTCATTTCATCATTATCGTTATTGTTTTGCCTTTTATTATGTACATACATACATCCACATTCAACATTATTGACATTACTTAGCTATTACATATTGTATACTAGTCAATAATTATTAAACGCATTACGTAGACCTATGAACTAGGCAACCTTTCTTACATTGCATTGCCTGACTTTTTATTTTTAGGTATACCTTAATAACAAGAACAAGATCAAAGAGCCATGGGAGAATCGATGGAAACTGATTTTTACCCGACTGATGACAAAAAGCAACAAATGAAGACGCATTCAAAAAAGAACAAGAAGCTAGATGTGAAAGAACTGGAAAGTGCAAATCCAGCAAAGGCTACTAAAGAATCTGGAAAAGGAAAACGAAAGTATGAAGACCAAATTGGAAATCTGGAAGAACAAGCTAAAAGTAAGACACTAAATCTTGACTATTTTGTGTATTTGCATTGTGTTGTGTCGCCACTTCGGCAATGGGCAATGGACGATGGAGAATAAAATATATATATACCTAGGAATTGTGTTTCATGTACTTTGCTCTCAAGCATCTCCTCAACGATATATGCGTAAACGTACATCCTATTACGAAAATATTTATGATATCATCCTTATTTGTAGGGCGTTATGGTGAACTTGAAGTTTCCGAAGGGGGACGACCAGATTGGGCTAAATTGCGGCAGGAAAGAAAGTCTTTGAAAAGGAAAAGGAAGATTAAGGAAGCAAAACCAGGAATATACGAATTGAGCCAAGAGGCCAAACAGATTTGGGAAGAATTACGTCCAGAATCATGTCCAGCTAACAAAAAAATTGAATTATCACAAAAGTTGTACGGCATTTTAGCTCCACATCTCCAGAAGGCAAGATGACTAAAAACAATAACCACAATTTCTATAACTTTCCTAGAAATGCGAATAACATGTTAATGTTAATTTATAATTTGCTCCAATTTTATCAACTCAGGTTGTTTTCACTCATGATATTGTACGTGTCGTTGAGTGCCTAGTAGCTGTTGGTGGCCCGAAGATTCGTGAATCAATATTCGAAGCACTAAAGTATGTTTTAAGTTTTCATTTTTGATTTAGCTCATTGGCTGCTTTTGTACTAATTGTATAATGTAATGCTTATTTGCTGAATTTCAGGGCAGATTTCCTTCTGTTGATGAAATCTACATACTCTCATTTCTTGCTAATAAAGATTCTAAAGCACGGGAACAAGGCTCAGCGTGACGAAATTATCAAGTCTTTTGAGGGCCGTGTCGTTAGTCTTATGAAACATAAACTAGCTGCATCTGTGGTTGAATATGCATACAACGAATTCGCAAATGCAGTTCAGAGGTTTAAAATAATCAAAGAATTCTTCGGTCCAGAATTTCGAATTTTTACTGACACAGATTGTGCCAACTTAAAAGATGTAATTACAAAATATCCAGTAAAGCGTCAATCAATATTGAATAACTTGCGGGACGTTTTGTTAAAACTTATGGAAAAGTATGTAGCCCATCTTAATCAACAAACTTATAAAGGGATATTTGGGATATACTTTCTAAAAATTAATCGAGTTACAAATTCCTATATAATATAAATTGTTGTGAATCTTTAACATCCTTTATGTTTATTTTTACAGAGAGCAATGGAAGTTGACTATGCTACACACATTGCTATTTGAGTTCTTCAGCAATTGCGATGAAGAAATTCGAACTGATTTAATTCCATTAGCAATGCGAGGCTTGTGTGATATTTTGCACACGAGGGACGGTGCAAGAGTTGCCATGATCTGCATTTGGTACGGAACTGCAAAGGTACACATTTTCGTTATTAGGTTTTTATATACATTTTAAAAAGTGTTATCAAAAGAGATGAGAAATGTGAAGAAATGGTTACCTATCTAGAGTTTTTCGAAACCCAAATCTGTTGACAATCTTTAGATTCAGTATATCATAATAAATATGTATTGTTGTTTTGTTAACAGGACAGAAAGCAAATTATAAAATCGATGAAGCCTCATGTGGAGAAGATATGCATTGAAGAACATGGACACATGGTACTTTTGGCATTACTAGATAGTGTTGATGATACCGCATTACTTTCGAAGGTAAAAATTTATAAATGATGAAATTAGTAGGACAATATGGAAAAAATATATTTTAACGAAATTAATAGAATTCAAGCAAAACACTTCATATAATTTTTTCAGAGTGCTTATATTTTGTAAGTTATTCATGCTAATTATTGCTAATGCTAATTCTAATTCCCATTTATGTACTTAATTTTGCATCAGGCAATTGTTCAAGAGATAATGAAAAGCATAGAACCACTTATGGACAATCAGCATGGACGAAAAGTGTTACACTACATTCTAACACCAAAAGCATCCCAGTTTTTTCACCCTAATATACTTTCAATTTTAAATGAAGGAGAAGGAAAATCGTGAGTCATATAATTCTATTCTATTTTCTTTTCAATCTTTTCAATAAACGTACTACCTATTAAATTATTTCAGTGGCAGGCAATACTCTTAATATTTACATTCTCTTACTTTCACTAATTTGAACCTGTTTTCATTAAAATAGCAAGAAGGACCCTGTTTTGCGACAAGGAGAAATACTGGCAGCCGTTCATCAAGATTTTCTGGATAAGATTGTTACGCATGCTAAAGTTTGGGCAGATAACAATGGTACCTCTATGGTTATGGCGAGTGCATTACGCGTTGGAACGGGTAATTTTAATACGCCATTAATAGTTTAAGATTACCGACTTCAATTAATCATTTAGCTCATAAAGGAATATTAATTGTTGTATATTTGAAAATAGAAAACAAAGAGCCAGCTTTTAAAGCGTTGGCTAAGCTGGCAACAGAATTACCAAGTGCGGAATTCATTGAAAAGCCAGGTGCATTCAAGATGATGAAGGATTTGATTTCTCAACCAGCCATGGAGAATTCAACCGAATCTGAATTTATCACAATCTTGTTGCAAAATTTTGATAGCAGTGTACTGAAAAATTGGATTTCGTGTAATAGAGGCTGCTTACTCCTTGTAAAGTAAGAAAACTGTATACATTTACATTATTCTCAATTGACATCGTTGCATCCTGGGCATGTTTAAACTTAAATGCCTGAAAATATAATTTCTAGAATCCTGGAAAGCAAAAATGAAAAGGCGTCTGGAAGTCTTTTGGCATTACTAAAGCCAATGAAAAAGAAAGTTAAATCTTTGGATTCGGCAGGATCAAAAATTCTGCTTCCTCTAATAAAATAATTTCTCCATAAAAGACCTAAGGTATTTGTATCTTGTAGTAAATTTTCCCTTGTCGGTACACCCATGAGTTTATTTTAATTTACGTTGCTCTGTATTCGTTTTTTGTAAATAAAAACATATATTATTTGTGTATGGACTAATCGTTATAAAATGATGGGATAATAAATTATATATAACCTTTAATAATAGTTTAATCAATGCTACCTATTAGAAGCGATAATTGTAAGGGCAAAATACGAGCATCTGTTTTATGTCATACCTCTGCGTAAATACCTATTTAGATACCTAATTTATTCCTCTAACTATTTAGCATATTTAATTCAACTTCTCTTTCTCTTGTAATAGCTTTGAAAGACAAATATTAATGATTAGCTGAATTGTTTAGTGAAAACATTTCTTGTTTCATAATTAATTTATGCAATTAAGGTGTCAGACTATCTGACTATGAAAATGTTGTGTTTTATATTAATGTTATCTTTTTATTGTTTAAACGGTCGCTTCTGATTATCAGAATATTAAAGTAACATCTAAATTAAAAGTTCTTGGTTTTCATTACTACAACTCCATTTTTCGTTTATAAAAACAATGTTGACGAATTAATTGTATCTTGCGTGTTAGCTATTCTTATATCCATAAAATAACTAATTGTGTAATTTTTCTGAACGACTTTTCATTTACTTACTTTTCCCTAGGTACAAATTACCAGTAGGGATTGAATAACCTTTCCCCTTACCCGGTGCAGCCATATGCGCGAAACTTGGGATTGGTTAATGGTCTTTATGCAAACCTCATGAAAATTGTGGGATTTGCAAATAAAAAACTGGTAATTTTCCGACTAAGTGGCACGCCAAAATGCTAAATTAGCGACAACATTTTTGAGTTATGGTGGATCCAGACAGCCAGACAGCAAATCCACAAAGGAGCTCCTTAGTAATAAGTTAAGTGGGTGCCCCAATAAAATAATTTCACGTTAGAGGCTTTCGAACGGTTCAATTTTTTTGAATTTTGTCTTCATAAGTTGATAGAGTAGGTTATGAGAACCAAATCGGCCACACCCCCATGCAGTTCTGTCCACGCCCACTTATTTTTTAAATAGAAACATAATAATATGGGAAGTGGCGTATCGTTGGCAAGGTGGTTGACGTAATGAGTCAAATATGAACCACATTTTACCCCAAATATGGGGCTGCAAAGAATTGAGCACTAAATAGTCCTAATAAGCCATTTAAACTATTTTTAGCAACAAAACTAGTAGTTTAGTGACACTATTTGGCCAACCATTTTGTTTATATCCGCTTTGAAATAGTAGTTTATTTATTTCAATGAAATGTTAAAATGTTATATTATATAGTGATTCATGCTAATCATGCTACCTCATCCTTCTCACTTCTCAACTTCTCAACTGCTTTGCAGATTTGCTTGTAAATAAATTCAATTAGAAATACAACAGCCGAAATACATTGCATTACACCTAGTAAAATGAACAAATTTTGAATTTTCATGGACATATTAATACTATTAGGTTGCTTTTCTAATAGAGTAGAAGTTTCGAAATTTCTATACATTTTATAAGTATACATATAGTGAAGAAATATTCTGACGTTATCAAGTATTCCAGCTTGGGTGAAACTTTCTGTAAATGCATAGAAGTCCGCACTGTAACAATTTTCAAACTTCATGAAAATATTTTCACTGGCAGCGTCTCCTTTTGTAAATAGTACATCTTGATCCCCAATGCCTTTCATTAGTTTTGACATCGCTCTGTTTACAGGTATAGCAATTTTGTAGGAGGGGCCTAATAGCTTGCCAAAGAGTGGAAGTAAAGAGTCATCTGGCATAAGCTTGTTAATTATACCGTACACGTAATCCCCCGGAGGTAGTCGAGCTATTAGTGACTTTAATTCCTTCAGACGGTCGACAATTTTCTTGGCATGCGTTTTCTCAAACTCCTCGAAAAAGTAAAGAAAACCTTTTATCCAAGCATCTCTTGAAAAATTTGTGACCTTCAGGGGCATAGTCGTTGTTTCTAAACTATTCAGCAAATGATATTTTCTTAGAATTCTGTACGCCTGGGAATTGTTAATGAGCTTGTCGAATTTCTTTGCTTCTAAATCCACTTTGTAAATAAATTTATAGCCATTATCCGTAAGTTCTTTCAAATTTTCCATTATTGGAGGAAGTGGTTTAGCTATAACCTGACTAGTTACGTGGGATTCATAAAGGATTCCAAAGAACATTGTAGCGAATGAATACATCAGGAAAACATTGTGACAATAGTGGATATGATTTTGTCGCAAAAGTAGAGAAATTCCTTGCATCATATTTGGAACGAGGTTCACCTTCCCTCGTTCCAAGTGCCTGTGCGTTTGTATTTTAAGTTTTCCTACATTTTCAAATAAACTGTCGTATATTGTTACAAAAAAGTACATGAGGAATAAAAGTCCCCAAGATATTCGATCAAACGCTTTTGTGACCCAAGTTAAAATGGAAACTGAATCGTATTGATTTTTTTCTACTAAATATCCGATAACTGTCTTGTCATCAAATGAAAGCATTATTTTAGATGCATATGTTAATGAAAATGTGGTGTATGCTTTTCCTTCAAAAATGTTCCCACAAGCAAATTCTCTTTTACCTGTTGTGTCGCTTACAGCGTTTTCTTTTACAGGCGTGAAATTAAAATGATTCGCAATATTGCTCACAAATATTTTGAAAAGATCACAATCGTAATCAGTTTCGGCATGGACGTGAGTTATGTGTTTGTAGGGAGATTGGGAAAATGTACGGGAATATGTTGACTCTATGCAAACACCGCTGCCTGTAACAAAGATATTTCTTCCTTCCAATAACGTCCATTGTCTTCGGTTTGCTACAATATTAGGATCTAAGCTGTCCAATTTTAGTAATCTCCCTTTATAATGTAACGTTGTTTGTCTGGTTTTCAATACAAAGAAATAAATCTCAGCAGAAAATTTCTCCAATTTCGTCGCAAAAGATTTCTTTGTGAATTTATTTGATTCCGAAAAAATAAGAAGAAATGTGCTTTGTTTCCGATAACCTCGAAAAGTGTTCAATGACACAAATATGTCATTTTTCTTTGAGGGATTAATTATTACATTTAAATCGCAAACTGCTCCATGGAAATTTGCTTTTTTGATTGATTTTTCATTCAAATCTTGTGAATTAATTAAAAACGGTTGTGATCGGGTATGAATCTTTAAGAATTGTTGTAAAATTTCAATTGTTTCATTAGACAGAATGAAATTGATATAAAAATCACAATTTTTGTATTTTTCCAAACCATCTGGGGCGTCGTATTTTACACTGGGAGAAAATCCGATAGCGATTTCTACAGTTGTAAGACAAAAATAAAACAATTTTATTAAAAGTTTCATTTTGAGCTGTAATATAAATATGTTTCCTCTCAGATTTCCCGTAAAATATATAGATATGACAATCGAATGACGATGCAAAGTCTCTTCGTTATCCTTATATAGTATACTTAGGTAATAAAAAGTGTTGATAACCTCGATTTACGATGTGTTTACTGTTGAATGTTGGCTATATATCGTGGAAATTATTTGTACAAAGCATGTTTTGTTCGTATTTATGTTTATGTAAATATACAAATTCAAGGAAATGCAAATATTGTTGGGATTTCTGGAATAATAAATATCTTTAGAACTCCATTCTGCAAACTTTTGTAATTCCATATTTGCCACATTATTTCCATAATATGGATATTACTTTCATTTGCACAGACAAAATTTTACCAACACCCAAAAACCAGCAAGCATTTAGTATTTAGCTCTAGCTATTGTACTGCGGTTCCATTCTATTATTATATTTAAGAGAAAGTTTTAGTGAAAATAGAGCAAACATTATAAAGCTTCGAAAAACAACTTAATTACACATATTCCACAACTCCCCCACTTATCTTACCAGTTGGTTGTGGAATCGTACCACAAAACTTTCCATCCGCCAGCCCGACACCTACATACACTCTGTTTTGCTGCATTTTTGGGATTTGAGCCAAACCTGCTCATTATAATATTTTGGTAAAACTTTGGTGATTTTGAACAAAAGTATATCACTTCCATAGAGGACGAGTATTTATTAAAACAGGTTTTAACATAAGAGTTTAAGAAAGTTGACAATTTTCGCCCATGCAAAAGAGTTGTTTACTAAAACAAGTTTTACTGCAGATATGCAGATCCTAACACGCATTAAAGCAAAAATGCATAATAGACAAGAATAATAGGCTTTGGCTTTGGTAATATCGCATTGGGATCCCAGAAGCAGCAAAAAATAATTCATAATTAATAATCATACTAGTTGCTATCACGTAGCTTTGCATTTCTAAGAAGAAAGCCTTGTTGACACATTGTGCTATAATATGGATTAAAAATGCTAAAGCTATAGTTAACGAATGCGTAAGTAATCCGTTGTAAATCATCAGTTTATACATACACATACATATGGGGTACAGGAAAGTATTTATTTTATTAAATTAGAAGAGAGCAGTACAACAAATTAATACAATCAGCCTTAGAGAAACTAGCTTATAATAAAAAGAATGATAAAGGAGGTATTTAATAAAAATAGCTTGTTAAACATCAGTAAGACTTAGCACATAAAAATAGTCTATTCTATGTAATGTCTACCTATAGTTGACAGTATATCCAATATATTTACACACATTACACATAAAGAATTATGTTGTTTGGTTATTCTGGATGGCTCACTGGCTTGCTATTTGCTAGTTCGCATATCATGTAAACGTTAAGGTAGGTAGGTATCCAAAAATGTAGGATTTTGGTAATACAATTATTAATTATTGAATCTGAGCTTAAAACAAAGTTAGATACACGAATTAATCTTTCCTATACAGCTTTTACTCTAACTGCGATAAATATCAATCAGATCATAAGGTTTAAGATTCATCATTTGAAAATTGGCAATTGTAAACCTGAAGATTTCTTTGTAAAATATAAGTCAGCGTGAATACAGACATGATACGCCAAAATTCTACATCAAGACCCATGGTGTAAACCATATCATTTGTTTCATCCTGCTCACATTGTTTATGGCTGTCGGCTAAATACTATTTTGAAATTATAAACGCTAAAATATAAAGTAAAAGTAAAATAATACAAGTAAAATAATTTACATGTGTTTCTAACTTTACACTTAAGTTGTAAGTACATCAATTCATTATTAGGTAGATGCAGATGTAACAGGCAACAGGGTAACAACATTAACGGGATACCTTGAACATTGCCTCGAGATGGGCAGAAAGATATATATTTAGTATAGAACTAAGGAACGACTAAATTAACTAATACAGATATAATAATGATAATATAAGATATTAAACTACCAACTATATAACAGGAAGCACTTAGGTTTTAGGTACATCAATAAGAATTCTCAAGTTACAGGTTACACTTGCACTGGTGGAAGTTTCTCTTGCAGTCAGCTTATATTTTATATTAGTTATGTCACACTAGTCCCGAAAATACTGCGTCTATTAACAATTTAATATTTAATGCATTGTAACATTAGTTATTATTGCCTTCTATTATATTTAATAGTTACCATCGATTACAAATAGCAAAAATTGTACTACGAGTACTACCAAGTGGTAATAGATTATATCAAGTGTCTAAAATGAATTTAAAATAATGCAATGTTACAGTTAATTTATACACATTTATCTGACATTAAATAGGAACATGGTGAAATCATATACATACTGTACATACTTCGGAAAAATGAGATGTATTTGACAACTTGGCATTATAGTTTATAGAAATACGAAACAATAGACTAAAATTTATAATTATGTATCATTCTAACCTAGTTTAATACTTAACAAAAACAATTTGCAATAACAATTCAACAAAGCTCGCCAACGCTTGGCTTAATTTTAGTGTTTAAAATGATTGGTTAAGTATAAATCATTTTTGCTCACATATATCACACGACAAAGTTTTCTTATTATTACTCATCCACAGCTTTATCGCTAAACACCAACGTATTTCCGTGAATACACTCGGGTTCATTTCCCTCTGTCATAGTAGAAGTATTATTATCTGGATTATCTGGGTTATCTGAAGCAGGTACACCAGTTTCCTGTGGTTGGGAATTGAGATCATCCGGAAGAACGTCATTTTCGGTAGTAGTCAAGTAAGGATCGTCAAGATATTCAAATGTGTAGAATACTGTTTCTTGGTCTTGGTTTTCACCTTCAAACAAATCAGCTTCATCTTCATAAGTATAAAACACAGTGTCTGGAGGAAACGACGAAAGGTCAAGGTGGTCCATAAAACCATTTAAATTTTCGGAGCCAGGAGCAATAGGAGCATACTGCAACACTTGTGGAACGCCGTCGGTTATTGAAGAAGGATCACCAAGTTGCAGAGATTGAAGATCTTCAGGTGGGACAGGGCTTTAAAAATTAAAAGTAAAAGATATTATAACTTATTTCTTTACACTACTTGTGAATCATATTTTTTAATTTTTTAAACAAAACGCTTTTCAAAATGTCCTTAACAGGACCCAGAGGACATTTACAACGAGCGCATTTCCTTAGCACTGATGCAAGTAGCATTAATAAATATCTGCAGTTCTTCAAGTTCAAGTCACTGCTATAAAAAAAAATTCTTCCTTTCCCTGCCTAAATAAAATATTAAATTCAAAACTTACGACTCAAAAGACTTAATGGCCGCTTCGTCTGCACTGGATTGATCTTCTGGCATGGAGTACTCGGTAGCTTCGCCCCCATTGGTTGTCTGGAGGGCTAAGTCACCTCGGATTCCTGGTATCACAGAGCTTTCAGCCAATTCGTGATTTACTTGCTGTATAATCCAACTCTGGAAACTTTCTTCTTTAAAGCCTTCTGTCTGCTGTCTCACGTGTTCTCGGATTACGTGTCTGTCTAATTCTGCTCTAGATGGGAACCGGCTGCCGCACCGATAACAGTATGTGGAGTTGGAATTGTACTGCTCTTTTATTGGAGACATGTCTTCTGAATCTGTGGCCATGGAATCACACTCTTCAATTATATCTAAGGGTGTGTGATCTTCAGTGAGATTTATAAAATCCTGTGACGTGTCAAATTGCTCACATTTTATGTCAGGAAGAAGGATTGATGTTGCAAAGATTTGATCTCTGTTGGCCTCTATTACTTGTCGACATGCACTGGATAACGTTTTGTGGGTAGCTACACAAGATGGGTTTTCAAAAATTGCTTCACAGGCATCGCATGAGTATACTGGCCTACTAGGTACTGATTTTGAATTGGCTTTGACTTTGACTTTGAATTTGACTGTACTACTTTTGGCATTAGTAGCAGCCTTTACATGTTTTTGTAACACCAGCTCACGCTCTTTCGGTGGTCTTTCGATTTTATGTTCTCCACATTTATGTTTTTTCAGCTGAACCATTTCGACAAATATTTCTCTGCAGGGTTTACACTTAAAAAAGTCAGGATCGTTCATTTGATGTTTCGCTGCCATGTGAGATCGAATGCACTGAGGGTATCTAGTGCGATAGTTGCACTTAGAGCAATTGTAATATAACCTTTTTCGTTCAGCTTCAATCGATTTTCTCTGAAAGTCTTTGTTAGTATTAACGCAAGAATTTTCGTTCCTGTGCGATTTCAATTGGAACAAATTCCGAAACATTTCTCCGCAATAACTGCATCCGTGTATTTTTGGGTTACTCACTTTGTGGACTATTTTCATGTGAGCTCGAACTGAACAGGTATACATTGATTCATAATCGCATTCCACACACTTGTAAATTTCCACTTCTGAGTTGGTTCCCGTTACGTGAGCTGTCTTCTTGTGGATCCTGAATTCCAGAAAAGTTTTACACACTGTGTCGCATTTAGGGCAGTCGTACAGTCGTACTGGTATTTTGTTGACACGAGGAGGACGCTTCATAACAGGAACGATTGTCTTTTGGGGTTTATTTTTTTCTATTGACTGATCCGGTGCAATCCCTTTAGAGAACGCTTTTCTTGCTTTCGTACACAAGGTCTTCATATGTGACCTGAGCATGAATGCGTTTTGGAACATCTGAGCGCAAAATTCACATTTGTTGATTTTAGGATTAGCTACACCATGGACCCTCCTCATGTGACTTCGAATGTGACTGGGGTACTTGGATTTATAAATACATTCCAAGCAATTGATTAATTTTACCCCTGCCTCCGTTCTCTTCTTCTGGAGATTAGCTATGCTTTTTTTGATACTAATACTAAGAGATTTGTTTATCTCAGCTCTCGCGGTCTTCGCAGAATGCTTTATACTAGTAGTCATCTCCTTTTGACTTTCCAATTTACGTTTATTATTTTCTGATACAAGTTTTTCCTGGATTGGAATATCTTCTACTGGTTGCAGGGATTTTTTCTTGCGATAGCTTGCATTTTGAATATTATCCTGTTTGCATATAATAGTATGCGCTTTTAACTCAGCTCCAATCTTAAACGATTCTTTACAGATATCACATTTGTATCCTTCAATTTGCTTTCTGTGTTCCGTTTTCGTGTGTTGCCGAAAAACGTATTTGTTCTCTGTTCGAAAACTACATTCAGAGCAATCATAATAAACTTCAGATTTTATTTCGGGTTTCCGAGTCTTTTCCACTTGAATCGTAACATCATTAGCATCTTCCAATATTTTCTTGCACGAGGACGCTATATGACTCTTCAGTATGTTGGCATTTTGAAACATTTTTCCACATTTTTGGCATTTATTTATTTTTGGATTAGCTACTCCGTGTACGTTCTTCATGTGAGCTCGAACGTGACTGGGCTGCTTCGATTTATAAGGGCATTTCAAGCAGCTTACTTTCCCATCCATACTAACAGGATTTAGTGAACTCATTTTCGTACATATGCACTAAATAGATTCTTTCTTTTTATCTAAATATGTTCTAATTTGTTTGGCATCAGTCTTTCCGTTTTCATATGTATCACCCTCTGTTCACTGATTTATTTATTTCTAAGGCATTTTCTTAATCACAGTGTGAACGCACGAAGGGCCATTTCCAATTCCTATATACACAAAGCAAATATTAAAATATTGACAATACATTGTACTTAAAGAATGTAAAAAGTGTACATAAATGACTACTATATAGATTAATACTAAATAAATAAATGCTAAATAACTTTCACGAGTTCAATCAAATACCTTATTATACACCTTAAATATATCTTACCATTTACGAATGTTGGAGCATATTTACCATTTCCATCATATTTCTTCTCAATTATAGGTACAGTAAGCTGTTAAACAAAAAATAGAGATTTATTATTGACTAGCCGGTCAGCCAGCTTCGCTTGGCGTAATTAGTACATTGCGATAATAAGTATACTATGCCTTGATTCATTGGTTGGTTGGTGCGTCATCAGGCAAAAATTTACCATAGCAACCTAAAAGGGGAAAACATGGTCCAAAAAGTGTAAACATTGGATACGACTGTTACCATGCAAACCTAAAAAGTGAAAACATGGAATAAAAAGTGTAAACATGGGTAGAAAAGTGTAAACAATGGATTTAAAAAGTGTACACATGAGTAGAAAAGTGTATACAATGGATTTAAAAAGTGTACACATGAATAGAAAAGTGTAAACAATGGATTTAAAAAGTGTACACATGAGTAGAAAAGTGTAAACAATGGATTTAAAAGTGCAAACAATGGATTTAAAAAGTGTAAGCATGGGTAGAAAAGTGTAAACAGTGGATTTAAAAAGTGTAAACGTTGATTTAAAAAGTAAACATTGATTAAAAAAGTGTAAACATTATGTTGTACCGTTGCTAAGATAGTATAAACCCGTTGCTATGCTATGGTAATGTAAATCCGTTGGTATGGCAATGTAAACCCGTTGCTATGGTAATGTAAACCCGTTGCTATGGTAATATAATTTTTAGGAAGCACCAACCTCAAAAAAGGGGCCGACAAACAAACATCCTTACAACTGAGTATTATAATAGAGATTTATTATTTATTTATTTATTTATTGAAATTCTTCGACAGACCCATAATGAGAATTAGGATGACATATAAACTCAGGTCCA
>JAQFYC010004939.1:0-15644 GCA_034694165.1 Tomocerus mixtus | reverse complement strand
GTATCAATCTCCGACAGCCTCAAATGCTCCCTCACAAATATCCAGTAATTTCACTTCTTATCCAACGCTCTCTCTCTTACTCTCCTATTCTTCCAGTTGTAAATACAATACGTCATATTTAATATAAATAATACAGAGGAAGGCCATATCATATAGTCCAGTAGGCATAATATATAGTTATAGCACAATACTCGTACTTATCTAATGATACTGTTATCATTCTACTCCTACTACACTTACAATACAGATACTTAAAACATTCTATATTATATAAATACAAAATTGCATCACAATCTCCTAAAACTATCTATATACTGCATTACATACATTATAAATATAAAAGTATGTATGCTGTCTATATATTTTATGCACCCTGTATGAAAAGGTTAAAAATTGGTAATTGAGGAACAAAATTAAGTAAAATCATTTTACTTTAGATTGTGACACTTAATTATTTAGCTATTCAATCTGCGACGTGGTAGTGAATAATGGATATTTAGATATTTAGTATAACTTCTCTCAATACACAGAGTATAAAGTACATAAAATAGTGAAATTTGACTACCTCTCCCCAATAGACGTACCTAGTGAGCAACAAATTGTGATGTAATTAATTCTTTTACATTGTTTTAAAAATTAATTTTATTTAATAATTTGTGTAGATAATTAGGTACCCCTCGTAATTAGTATTTGGTTCAACGACGCACTCATACTTTTCCAGGGAGTCTCCGCGAGTTGGCTATAATTAAGTTAAGTCATGTACAATTGATTCAATATATCAAAAAATAATATGAAGTTGTATTTTATTAATGTTTGGGTTGATTAATTATTTATTTTAATTTGCCTTCTGGTCTTCCGGGCCCATGAAGCTACCAATACACCGCTCATCCACTATGGCTCCTTTGTCCAAGAGATATTTTACCATTGCAGGGTCCTCATTGACAATGGCCATGTGGAGGACACTCTCCCCGTAGTACTCGTCAGACGTGTACACGTCGTAGATCAACTTTGGGTAGAATTTCAGCATTCTTTTGGCCAATTCTGCGTGTACCGGCCCTGCATTCAAATAGCAGATGTGGAGTCCACTTTCGCCAACGGCGCCTCTATCGTTCAAATCCCAGCAAACCATCTTGTACATCGATGGATCTGAAATACAAATAATTATTTTTCTTTAGTAATTCAAATAAACCTTTACGTCGTGTCCCACACTTCCCCAGAGTGAACATAGGCTTACACTTCGACCGTGTACAACTTGATCTATTTGATTTAGGAGCATTTTTCTGAAGAACAAATTGTCAGAGAATTTTAGATAAACGCAGATTATTTCGCAAATAATAATAGATTTTTCAAAAGTTTAAATTATGAAAATTATATTAAATAAATAAAAGATAGGAAACCTTTGCAATCCGTCGGTTCTTGGTAGTTGTCAAAGTCTTCTTCATTTTTGAAAATATGTTTATGTTTCGGCCTATCCCGATTTCTCATGAGGACAATTGACGAGATGTGAAATAGTTTTCCTTCCCCTTTGTTATAGAGAAAAGGCTCCACTTTTGTTTTGATAGCCTCGTCCAGGGCTGCATAATTCTTTGTTGTCGAGGCTGTTAATTGTAAATGGCCATTAAGCTTATTAAAGTGTTTTACTCGAGCCCACTAAATTAGTATTCATTGCACGTACACTTACCTTGCTTCGTTAGTTCTACCAAGGAGCCCCCACCTGGAGAAATAAAATAATTTCTACATCACAACGTAAACTTTTCACAATGCAAATAGTATTTCACATTTCTTTTAATTATTCTAGATTACAATGGATTAATGCCTAAGTTTATTTTGGATAAACATAATTTACTTTATTTTATTTATTTTATTGACAGGAATGTTAACCTTTCAGATCGGCCAGTTGGTAAATCGGTCTGGAGCCTCCATCGGCTTGTTTCTTCACTCCGTCTGATACATTTGAATTGGCGTTACCCATTTCCTCCTTTTCTAACTATGCTTTCCTGTCTTGAATTAAGAAAGTCTCACCTGCCGAATGGCTTGAATGGATTTCTCATCTATTTACAAGGTAGACAAAACGTGTCCGCCTTAAAAATTTTTAGCACTAGCAAAATTAACAATTAATTAGTAAATACACTAATATTTTTAACTGAAATTCAATTTGTCTCAAACTGAATTTTTTCCATACCTGAACGATACTGTTTGCTACTTAAAAAGAGATTTTGTGCACACGTCTTGCTTTATGAATGAAAATGGGAAAATGCTGCAGCAATTTCCGCACTGCCGTGTCCAGTCCGCAATAAGTATTCCTAGACTAAAATTGTTGTAGAATGGCAGAGGTCCGTTCTAGTATCATAATATCATTCCCGAGTCTCACATAACCTTATACTTGTACCTTAACACTTCCCATACCAAACAAAAAATCTTCCGTGGATTCCCCAGTGTGGTACACTTGTAACACACAGATTATACCAACGATGCGGTACATTTTTTGCCACACAAGTGTCTGCTTTACATATTTCATATTTCATAAAATTGGTTTACTTGAAATTTTTAACATTATAATTGTTATTACACTAAAAATTATTATTAAACAATAATAACACCGAACAGTTTTGCATTTTCATTAGTTTCGCCCATAAAGGGTGCATTCTCCAACGATGGTACACTTGTACCACACTCAGTAATACTTAAGGTAAAGTAAATACTACATAAGGTAGTTCGCCTACATAAACTATATGCTAATTCAAACCAGCCAATGAGAGGACAGAAAAGTGCGTGTCTCTGACGACGTCACCGAAGCGCAGTGCATGTAAAATCCCTATTCCAAATTTTACGTGACCGACGAAAACCGGAAAATGCGGGACTCATTGCGAACAATTTTTTTGCGTATCTATTTTACCTTAGTATTACCCAAGTATGTACTAATTTTGCCTTCGTTTTTATTCAATAAAACGTCAGCAAAGGCTCCTACTAACTTAAAATAATTTTTAGAAACTGCAGATATACATTCATGACAGGTACCCATCTAAATCACGGAAGTTCTAGTGCAGATATATTCCCTAATATTTGCAAAGATATAGGTTGCGGTACATTTGTACAATACGTTGGTATTGGAAGGGTTAACTTACACATATTTGTCAACTGCGATTCATTTTGCTTTCCATTTCCTTCGCCTGCACTTTTCTCTTTTCCACTGCTATGCTATTTAATAAAGGAATTGCAATTTACATGTGAAATAGTTGGGCCTATCACATCAAACAAAAGTTTGCTACAAAGTACATTTGCATAGATTGTCATTTTATATTAGATATATATTATATTACATTCTGAGCGCATACAATATATGCTATATAAGGGAAAGTTGGAGAAAGTTTGTAATGCACTGTGCCAGGTGGGGTCCTACCGGAATTCAATTAAATTTTCTGTCCGACAGAATTCGATCCATCTCCTAATCAGAGTTCACCAGAAACCAAAACGAGGAAGTTCAAGTCACAGGCTATCCCAACCTTTACATTATTTTGGATATACATAAATATACGTATATCGTCGACTATAAAGCAAGAAAGGCCAAGTAAACTTTTTCTTGTACATGTTAAAATGCCGAACGTACTAAGGACTAAGGTCGAGTCTCAAAAAAGGGGCAAAAGCCTATAAAAAAGAATTTAATAAGAGAAAATAATACACACGTATATTTAATCTAATTAGAGTTAAGTAGAAATGAAAAGCATAAGCATATGTTTAGATTCATTCATTCCATCTTATGGCAGAGTTTCGTTAATTGATGTGCAAACATTAAACTATTCGACTTTTTCATCTTACAGACATGTTAATATTACTTATATCAATACTAGTCAGCAATTACTCTCTATATTATTAGTATATCGTCCGTGGGGAGTTATATTTTGAAGTGTTACTATTTAACTGAAATAATTCCCCAGTAGAGTGGGGAATTATTCCGTCCGTGAAGAATTAATTTGTTGATTAATGCATTTATCAGCAATACCAAGAAATGTTAATTTCTTAAATACATGATCAGTATTAATAGTAGGTATCATATTGTTGCCCATCATATCATTATTCATCACAATTGGACAAAAATGTAATTGCACTGCACACTTTCTGCGCTAGGCACGAGCGTGTTCGAAATAAATGAGATGACATCCGAGCACGAGGCGCTACCGTAATATTTCTTTGCACTCACCTTTCTATATACCATTCCATTATTTTGCAGTAACTTTCCTTTTCTGAATACGCATATACTTTACTGTACTGCTTTCCGGCTAACTTACTATACAAGCAGGAATTCAAAAATGGTACAATATAATATACACATATCTACAGAAATACATTACTTTGTGCATAAATGCAGCTTGCTATAATCTTTAACCTTTAAAAATTAAAAAAATTAAACTGCAGATTTTTTATTATAACAGCCAAATTGCGACACATCGTCAATGGTCAATGCTAAGCAATTTTTCTGAGTAGCATCACCTTTTCGGCTTGGGACTCCTAATACGGATACGATTTTAGAATAAATTTTAAAAATGCTACAATTATAGGTGAAAATTTTATTATATATTTATATTAGTTTTTTTAATTGACAAAAGCTATAACTGTGCCCTAATGTGAAATGCAATAATGTCCAGCCATTCAAGAACTCTTGGTATGGTTAGGCATCTTTTCTATTGTTTTACAGACTATGTATCTAATTACATTGTCCATATATATGTAGTTTAGGTAGATAGAGAGAGAGTAGATATATAAAGTTTAATGTGTGGGTGGTGCAGTGAAGACTGAGGAATATAAGGGAACGAAATGTGGTGCGAGAGACTGACCCAATCAAATATTGTTAAATCAATAGCTTTCTGCTGCTGCACTTTTTCAATGTTAACCAAATATTCTTTATACATAACCAGAAATACATGAAAAGAATAATAGTGATAGTAACTATACTATTATTGATTGCTTAATGATCATATATTTATATTAATATTTATAAATGCATAATATCTATATAGTATAGTCAATCCGAGTTAAGGAAACGTAATGTCATGATGTAGGTGAGTTTTGCATATCACGGCCGGCTCTGGAGTAAGCTTTTATTTCATCAAAAGTTACAATACTACATTTATCCTTAGGAAATAAAAATGTGTTACAATTAGGGAATCCAAGCCCGGACCCAAATCTAAAACCACTGTTTCGGGATTGAAATCCGTGTTTATTTCGGGTTTTGAAAATACTCTTACCTAAATGCTTTATAAAATTTAAAAAGTTTTATAGTTCTTTAATAAATTGGGCAGAATAATGCACTACCTATATAGTGGTTGCTTTGTAAGTTTGCTTTGCTTAGTGGTTAATTGTACATTAATATACAAAAGATTAGTTCCATTGTCACACATACCGTAAACTACGAAATAGTGTCCCATGGCCAATTAGTTCCCCATTGGGGAATTATTGCATGTTTTTATAAAGAAATCGGTACTTCAAACCTCAATTTCCCATGGACAAAATAGTGCCCCATGTCGAATAGTATGGAAGAGTTATTAAAGAAATTCTGACGCAAGTGCTGACGCATGTCTAAAGGTAAAGGTAATGTCGATGTAAAATTGTGTAGATAAGACTTAGCAAAGGTAAATTATTTGTACCTAAGGTAAGGTTTTGGTATGAAATGTTGACGAAATAAAAAACTTTGCCCTTTAAACCTCAATTCCCCATGGACAAAATAATTCCTCGTGCGTATTTTTTTGGCTTCAAAAGTAGGCTTGAAATAATAATTCCCCTGGGACACTATTTCGTAGTTTACGGTAATTTGTTTTTCATTAGCAACGGTACAGAAAGATCATTAAATTAACCAATGCATAATGCATTTAGGAATCAATGTTATGCATATTGTTATACAGTAAGCAACACGGTTAACATTATCGTTTATCTAATATTTCATAATACTATAAGCTTTGGAATGCCCATGTAGATTCTTGGACATAACATATGTACGCATTTTCCACTTACATACAATAATACACAAACACATAAACTGTATATTTTCTTCTACTCCAAATCCGTCGCAAGGCAAAAAGTTGATGCTAAATTCCCACTGTAAACTGGTCTTGTATTATTCATACTTATTGTCTACAAAATATACCCCTCCCAATTATATTACATTGTGAATTCTTACTTATATATATATATCCGTCTTACTTATACCATCGTTATACAGCATCCATATCCTTCTCAGTGCAGTTTAGTATACATACTTATTATGCTTACTTTATGTATCTGGATCTACCTATATATTTAATAGCAATACAAATCTTTTAGTCAAAAAAACTACTATTTGCCGTAATTAATAACGTCAATTAAATACGACTTAATATATATCTTTCTCTTGTGAGAATCAAGGGCAAAATACATCGCATTTTTCCTTGTGTACGTTACTTCTCTGGTAAGCATTGTGTACAATTATTATTTTTACGTGCCTCCAACTAAAAGATGCTAATCAGCTTCTCCTACATCATTCATGTTATAAAATAATGAATATATACTAATTGTAAGTGTTATGATTATGATACGTAAATGCGAATCTAGCCCAGTAGCATATTATACAATACACCTGTCAGTGCTTTATAGTAAATAATTGCATACCTATATACATAATACACAATTTCTTCCTAGTGCAATTACTTGGTACAATTCAATGAGAACCGAAATTACTTCACACACGGGAACAAAAAGGTCATTTTTCCATTACACACTTAAATGTTAGCCAATGCAATACTTGAATAAGCCTGAGAAGGGCAAAATTCTGCCCTTATCATAGTTTGACTACAGCATTTCATATTGGAAATTGATCAATCAGCTATCTATCCTATCCCAATCTATATACCATAATTTAAGTCTTCAACCACAATTAAGCATTCTTTTATTGACTTGCAATTGTGAAGGACCAATAGCTTAAACACACTCTCTAGAGCGAATTATTACAAAATAAAAAAAGTAATTGTGTGTTCCCAACGGTGCATTAAGAAATGTTTTATTCGTGTTTTATTTTTGTTTCTCTTGTTGCTGTGTCTCTGGCCACGGAAAATACAAACCACGAAACTTGCCGAATCGAGCTACAACTTTATGGGGATTTGTGTTACTCGCCCAAATTCGTCAGCCGGAATATGACAGTTGAAAGGGTAAATGCTTTAAGCAAATATTATCTTTAGTTAAAAGTAAATTCAAAATATTTTTCATTAAATAGCCCATTTTACTTATTTACCTTGTCTGTCGTAGAGTTATAAATTACACGATAGACATTAGACTTGATTATAAAAATATTTTAAGAGATAATCAATAACTGAAAAGATAATTACTATTTTCATTTCATCATTAATTATTTATCAGTCACATATGGCTTATATTATTTCAGTTTAATGATCCGACACGAGGGCCCAAGGACGCATGGCCAATTGAAATTGGTGATGAAGTTGGGCGAAATCATTTGGCTTCCAATATGAAATCAAAAAAGTTGAATTTGGACGACGATTATGAAAATATGTGCTTAGAAATTACTAAAGCTACTAGCGAATATGAGAACAAGGCAAATGGATTTGGCGTTCTGCATGCTTCAGGATGGACTTGCAGTTTTTCAAAGGATATTGACGGCACATATAGATGTCTTTACAAAAATGAAAAGACGGATTATCGTAAGATTTTTAAATCACAGCTGATGACCTAAATTTGTTTTTAAAATGGAAAACGATGCTAGGAAATATTATTTATCTAGATTTAGAAAAACTACAGACAATTAATAGTACTTCACTTTTGCATTGTTAATTTCAGAGGAAGAAATGACGTTCTATTTCACTGATACCAAAGAAGAAAATATTTTCGTTACGGTCATGTGCTTTTCGAATGGGGACGTTGGCTGGCACAGCCTTTCGGAAAATGGACTTTTATCTGAAGATCAAAAAGTTGCAATTCAAAACCACGTCAAGCAACTTGGTTTCGCAAAGATAACTGGAGTCCCTATGTACACAGCCAGTTGTAACGAGTTGTATTAGTTGAGACAGGTTGTTTGATCTGAATTACTGATTAAGTACTGTATGTGTCTTCACTAATTTAAGGTTGTCATTAATATTATTTAAAATGCCATTTTCAGACAACTTAGTTTCTGGTTGCAACTGTAATTTTACAGTTTTCTTATCAGTAACCATGAGAAAATGTATTACTTTGCATCAATTTTAACCTGGGTAAATGATAATAATAGCATAGACGTAAATAGTAAATGAAACGTATCTGAGGAAAATTGTACTACCTATACCTGAAACTATGAAAATCCCAGTTTCTTAATTTGGCAAAAATGGCTTATGACTATATATTTGGCAATACCAGCAATAATTAAGTACCAGATCGGAGAGGGCCTTTTCTGGAAGAAAACATTTAGTTACCCATGACCTGTCTCGGCTGTCTCATGAGACAATACAGCCACCATAAGTTTAAAGATTGGTTTAAATCCGAGTTTAAATTTTGTATTACATCTACTTTTTAAATTAAATTGGAATTGTTATTGTAAAATTGCAATTAAACATAAAGAATGATTATTTTTATACGATCCGAAATCCGAGCGGGCCTTTGTCCGGTACGGATTGGATTGTACCTTGATCCGATTCATTTAGGAACGGATTTTAGTTTAATCCGAAATGACGGATCCCTAGTCACATACATAATAACGAAGAATTCCTGTAAAATTGTTGCACAATTTAATAATCCCATGGATGTATACTTAGTTTCAACACAGTTATATTTTATTTGTACTATTATTACATGATGGTTAAATGCATGTGCTGCCGATCCCATTTGTTTATTACCTTGATTAAATTTTCAAAACTTTTGTAATCCATACTTGAAGTATCAATTCTTTCAGCTTCGATGGGTTTGCGCCACAAATATCCAAACAATCTAAGTGCATAATAATATTATAATGTGTAAGTTTGTAAGGATGTACCTACTTAACTTATGTATCAAGAAGTTTGTGGATAGTCATATAAATTCAAGCTCCTCTTCTACAACCATGAGTGGTCAATTTGTGATTGCAGTGGACATACATTTCAGCATTTGAATTATTATTTACATAAGTGCAATTTTGTAGACACCACGACATCATGGGAAAATGAATTGTAACTTACTAAATGAATGCGCTGAATTGCATTCATTTAAGTGCTGCCACTATTTCACGTTTCTGTTTGCGATAATTCAATAAATTTTGTAAGTCGTCATTTTATTACATTTTGTATTAGGGATAATCAATTTTTCAAAAGAAAGTGAAAGGAAAATAAGAGTAAAATGGTTGATCTTTTTAGCATTTTCTCACAATGCATGCTGCATATAGTTGTAATTTCACAATTTGAAGAACAACTTTATAATAATAGCGTAAACCGATATGATCCAGAGCAATACTCAAATGTAGTTATTGACAAATGCTACCAAGAGGATTTTAAATCTGGTTTTGTAATTCAATATGAATGGGAGTTTAATCCGAAACTGAACAGTGAGATTTTTTGGAGTCATAAATTCCCTCAGAGAAGATTTGTGCCTTGTTACACAAAATATTACATTGCGCTAGCAAGCGTTGCAGACATTAAAAGCTTTCAATTGCAAATATTAAAATCTTGGAAACCAAAAGGTGAAAATCCAGATTATGCCGTTGTTTTCCATAAGGCTGAGGAGGGAACGGAAGAATTTTGGCAATCTGTCTTTACAGCATCAGATACAACAACGAAAACGTATTTTGTGAAGGTGTTTTCTCCACACAATTATTCGACTTTAAATATTTACTGTAAACAATGTTCTGTTAAAAATCTCAAGTTACTGGAAAATAAGGAAGTCACATTTTGGAACAGTTTACATAGAAATTTCCAAAAAATTAAAATGGAATTTTTTGTCTTCGGCTACCCTGACTTGCTACGTGGGGGAAAATGTTATTTGCTTCCCTCGCATAAGAAGAAAGAGCAAATTCCGGAACAAATGTGTGCTATAAAAAATTTGGGACATAAATTAAATTATACTACAGCAGAAATTAGTGGAAAGGGAATGGGGGAATGGAATTATTGCTATGCGAGTTTTGTTTTTATAAACGATCAAGAAATGCAAAAGCACAGTCAATATGAAAGTAAATCTCCATTTTTATACTCCATTATTCCAGTTGCTGGACAAAATGTGGAATATACATACGCCATCGTCACTTACAAGAAGGGACACAACTGGTCCCTCCTTTGGAAACCTCTTGATAGCATTTCTTGGATTTTATGCTTAATTTCAGTTATGGGTGTTAGCATTGTATTTGGAATCACTCAATCACAATTTCCAGGCAAAGGATTTTTATTTAGAAAATTCTTTGATGCGGGGAATAATTTATTTTTTGTTGTTGCTACCCTTTTAGAGCAAAGTCAATTATCGATAACATTTAAAAAGAGAAAAATAGGTAAATTAATTATCGGGGTTTGGATTTTAACAACGTTAATTATTAGCAGTGCGTACAAAGGAACTCTTTTTGCATTGCTTGCCAAACCATCTTTACCAAATATCCCGAAAGATTTTGGAGAACTGGTAGAATCATCATTACAAATTTTCAGTAATGATGAAGTTGTAACCTTCAGGCAGGTCGCACCTAACAATATCACAACGGAAATTGTTTACTCTGTGCTACAAAATTATATTTTCCTCAGGAATTTCAGCAATTTAAAACATATACAGAACCTAATACCTAAAATCAAAATGCTGAGACATTCCAGTGAGGAAATCTATATGGCATCCAAAATGAAAAGAAAAATGATTATTAATGCCCAGAAAAATTTATGCGACAAGAAAGATAACTACAGCGATGCAATTTTGATTGAGGACGAATTTGCAATTATAAATAGCGTTGAAAATCTCCAACAATTTTCAAAAACAATGGGAAAGAAGGAAATATTTGAAAGGCGAATTTTTCTTGGACCATTATCCAATTTGAATCCGCTGCAAATACAATTTCATTGGATAGTTGAAAGAAATATATTTGGAAAAGTTTTTATCGACAACTTTATGAGACTTTACGAGTCTGGCTTATACACCAAGTGGAAAGAATACTATAACGCATACCTCCATCAGACTAATGTGGTAAAGGAAATTGATAGAATGTCCACATCCGAATATCAAAATAATCTCCACAAAGATATGGCACAATCACCATCAGAAAATGTAGATGGTTACGTGGAATTTTCAGGAAAGGGGAAAGCGTCAATAGAAAATTCTAAATTTTTAAGTTTCCATGCAATTGAACCAATAATATTAATTTTCATGTTCTGTATCGCCTTTAGTACTATTGCTTTCTTCTTAGAATACGGAGTACATAATTTTGTCATATTAAAACTCATACAGTTCACAGAAAATATAATTGTTCCCTTTGTAATAGATAGTTTGTTGCACCGACAATTTTGAATAATCAATATGTCCATGTACGCGCTATCCTATTTAGGTACTCGTGCTTAGAAGAGCTATACGCCGGATTAGACAAAATTGACACTACAGAAGAACCTCTGGGTTTTCACAAACTTGCGTACTTTTTCACTGGTTAGTACTACATCCCAGATAAATGCTTAGGTTGTAGTTTACATTTTAGACAGTAAATCAAACACATATTTAGTTTTGTACAATTTATTTTTGTGTCCAATTAAAAACAAAAATTGTTTTAAAGATCGAGTTAAATACAAAAGTAATTATAGCATGAAAATGTTATTAAATCGTGGAAAATATTTTGAGATAAAGAAATGTTACATAAATATTTCCATCATATAATTTGTGCATATTTATTGATTTGAATCAAGCACGTCCAAACTTTTGAGGTGGGAAGTGAGAAATACCAAAACCATGGGATTGGGATAAATATGATTGCTACAAGTTCTCAAATTGACATACCTGATATTAATAGGTACTTGCGATATTGTTTACTGAAAAATAAGCGAGCTACAAACGGTATGAATAGAATAGCGAATGAATGACTCAGCATTGTTCTTAAAATGTATTGGAACTGTGCCCATAGTAAAACACATAGGAAAAATAAATAATAAGGAAGTTGGCATTTGTAATTGAAATAACTTCTGGGTTTGAAAATCATCATTGAATTGTAAACCTGAGATGTGCTTCTGGCTTCTGAATAATGTTTTATTCAGAGGCTGTTTCACAAAAGTAAAAAATGAAGAAATTCGTGTTAACTAGATTTTCAATGGCCATATTGATCTGAATTTCCTTCACGAATTGAAACAATTTAAGACATATTACAGTTCCCTAATTTGTACATTTTTAATTCTTAGCGTTGCTAAAATCTCAAAAATTAAGCAATGCATTTCAAATTACAGAGCCATTGTTTAAATATGAATAAAATTGTATGTTGCCTCTTACTTGTTACACTCACAATAAAGGCAACCCAAGCTTGTCTGTCATGTAAGTTCTAATAATTTTCAAATATTTCTAATTAAATAGCAGGTAAGTACGAAAACCACAAATAATAATACAATAAAATTGTAAAATGTGAATGCATGTAGGTATTATTGCAAACTTTGTTGTATGTTGTCTTTGCAATTACTTTTAATATTGTTAGTTGTAAATTTTAATTTTGTTAAGAAAAATAAATTTATATCCCACTACCTTAAAATAATAATGTGCTTTTCCTTCACGATGGAAATAATGTCTTTTAATGAAATTACGCAAGTACTTTATCCAATCTATTGTAAGTATTTTGTTTTCGTTTTATTAACGTAAATTTCATAGCGTTTTATGGCAACAAGGAGACAACTCGAGTAAAGTCAAAACCACAACAGGCGAAGCCAACACCCAGCCCTTGGTTAGAAATCAGTTCATTTTCGAGGGTAAAAAATGAGCGGATGTGCAGTAAGCTTTTTTACCTACTCAGTCATCAGTTATTCTTTGCATATAGTTTAGCCATGCAAAACATAATTAAATATATTTTTATAACCTAAACTCGGTAGGTAGTTTCATTATAATATAAAATTCAATTTTATAGAATGCGGAGCCCTTCCAGAGCCACCAAAAGTGGGAATAGATTCATATGAATATCCTTGGTATGCATTAATCAAAATAACTCTAGAGAGAAATAATTTGCGTGGTCCTGCTTCGTCTGCCGGTTTCTATTTCTGCAGCGGGACAGTAATCAATGATTTATTTGTCCTAACCAGGTAAATTAAATGTATAAGTAGTATTATATACATAAAAGTTACGGTATGTTTCTGCATATCTTACAACGTTACGAGTTCCATAAGAGATAATTATTTTCTTAATTAAAGTTAGGCGAACGATAGTTAACGTGTAATAAACCTCAATTACCTGCTACTCTTTTATTTCCTTTTCATTTATTGCACACATTTACTCCATTCGGCCAATGTTAAAATTTTGCATATTAAATTGCGTAGTATGTGCTTTCGTTTCCTTAATTTAATATTTACCTTACAGTCAGTTTCACCAACGAGTGTGCAAAATATGAATCGAGAATCACGCCCAAAAGTTATCCGACATACGCGTGGTCTCCAATACGCATGGGCACTGCGTGCCTTATAGCATGGTTTAGCCTTTTTGGTATGTCGGATAACTTTTTGGGTGCATATCTCGATTCATATTTTGCACAGCGTTACGCTGTAGGGACTGTACTCATAGTAAAAATTAATTACGATTTTGAAATTGGAGTAATTATTATGTAATCTTTAGTGCTCAATGTGTCTACCAGTACAACCCGGGCACAGAAAATGGTAGTATTGTATTTGCGGAAAACAGATTAATCAGAGCTACCCAGATTACATTGTGGATTGGTTTAAACGAGATAAAGTTACAGAAGGTCGAAAGTGCACATCTCATCCAAGAAGTAGTGAAGCATCCAAATTTTCCATTTATGAACGGAGGCGTAGCATCGTCAATGCCAAAGTATTTTCTTGAGCCTTTCTTTTCTACCAATTGCAAATTTTTTTATGGTTTAGGAAGAAAAAATAATTTACTGTTTTCATTAACTATTTTTTAGTAAATCTGATAATGATATTGCACTGCTCAAATTGAAAACAAGGTTGCAATTTAATGGAAACGTCAATGTCAGACCAATTTGTCTCCCATTTTCCACGAGCATAACGGGAAATGAACAATACGGCAATGCAAAAATATTGGATTGGAACCTCAATAATGTATTGGAAAAAAGTAAGGTTAAAACTGTTGAATGTCCGCAGGGTGATACTCCAAAGGTGTCATTGAATCTAAAACATTATTTGTGTACACAGCCTTTGAAATCAGGACATCAAAAGTTGTTGCTTAATGTAGGGTTTTAAACATTACTATATTTAACAAAATTCATTTATTAGTAAAGATGCACAAACGTAATTTAAATTTAATTTTAAACAGTTCCGTCTTGGAAGCCCTATATTTAGTCCGCTAAACAAAAATACAGTAGAGCAGGTCGGGATACTCTCGTGGACTCTGCAACAGGATATAAGAGTAAAGTGGCATTTAAAGGAGAAGAAGCATTTCCGCCTTTTTACAAGATTAAGCAGCCCAGGTAAAGTGTGGGATAAAGACCACGGTAGTCAAGTGTTTTTTTAGTGGGGATATTCACAATGAAGTTTTGAAAAATATTGTGTCATCTAACACAACTGTTGCTTTTGCACTCCTTTAAAGCTTAATCCTTGTCCACCGCCTGTAGCTTTAGTCTTTAGTTATGAATGACTTCCAACGTTTTCACCTTGTATTGTAATTGTAACGTGAATCTGACTGTTAGTCGGTATAAAGTGGAATGCAAACTATTTTATATTATTTACTTTAGATATTCTATCATTCATCGATTACCATTCGTGGAAGTCTAAAGCCAAATGGTGTGGTGACGAAGAACCACCAACGACTCCCGCACCAGCTACTCTACCACCTATGACTGTAGAACCAAATACAATAACAACACTCGAGCCAACACCTGCACCTACGACAGTAACATCTACGACAATTGAATCTACTACTACAAAACCCACAACAACAATGACAGCATCGCCAGCAACAATGACAGAGTCTACAACAACACCTACCATAACAAAAGAGCCTACTACAACGACAGAGACTACAACAACGAAAGAGTCAACGACAACGACAGAGCCTACACCAACGCCTACCACAACGCCTACTACAACGAAAAAGCCCATAACAACGCTTACCACAACGACAGAGTCAACCACAACAAAAAAGCCTACAACAACGCCTACCACAACGATAGAATCTACAACAACGCCTACCACAACGATAGAATCTACAACGACTACAGAGCCTACAACAACGCCTACCACAACGATAGAATCAACAACGACTACAGAGCCTACAACAACTACAGAGCCTACTACGACGACCGAGCCTACAACAACGACAGAGCCTACAACAACGACAGAGCCTACAACAACGACACAGCCTACAACAACGACACAGCCTACAACAATGACAGCACCTACATCAACGACAGAGCCTACAACAACAACAGACCCTACAACAACGACAGAGCCTACAACCACAACAGAACCTACAACAACGACACAGCCTACAACAATGACAGCACCTACATCAACGACAGAGCCTACAACAACAACAGACCCTAC
>JAQFYC010004938.1:0-15644 GCA_034694165.1 Tomocerus mixtus | reverse complement strand
CAAAGTACGAGATAAAGAACCATACTCACAGAGTTAACAACTCTTTATTTCAGTCATCTGCCTCTTACCCATATTTATATCTTTTCTCTCTAATTCAGCTCATAAGCTTAGAACATTCATTCTATCTATTTTTCATAACAGAATGGGAAGACGTCTAGGGATAGGAAAAAAGTAAAGACAAGGGAAGGCGATGGCTTGCAATGCAAGGCCACGTTTTGTCTTGAGGTGACTCTGGGGAAAACGGCGGAAAAAGTGCCAAAGTGCTTTTCTCTTCATCTTTCTGTCGCAAGGATCTTACAATAGCCTTCTCAGCCAGCGTCTCAATCCAACTCAATTTTGCTGCATAAACTACCTACTTTCCCATTCTCTTTCACTTTTACTTACAATCTAGCACAATGTCTCATCTGATCTACTTTACCTGAACTGATGAGTATTATATTCTTTTGTGGCCTTTATAGGTATTCAGAATATATGTACTATGTAATGTTTGATATGACTAGATAAATCAGTATCTATTCGTAAATTCCCAACCAAAATAATATATTTCGAGTCGGAATCCTTTTATACCCGACTCTTTTAATCCCCAGCATCTTTTGCTCCCCATGATCGTAAACACGTAAACTTAAAATTCCACGCTTTTCTCGAATTAAACCATAGCGCGTATAACTAGTAATACGCGCTATGACTAAACTAACCCAACCTAATTAAAACAGTTCAATCTCACTACTTATTTTTCAAAAGAAGGGCTATCCTCCATATGGATAGCACCGCTAAATGACTATCACTATATTAATGCATACTTATTTACATATTTTTCGTATAAAGCGTATATGTATGGTCAGGGGGAGCAAAATATTCTGGGGAGCAAATGATGCGAGACCATGTATTTCAGATATATTTATTACATATCAAATAAGGAAATCCCTGAATTCAATTCAGAATTCAGCATAATTTAGGCATTCTATCTACTAGTATTGGAAACAGAAAGCAGCGCATTTTAGTCTGGTCTGCCTACACACATGCTTATGTGCGTAATGCTTTATTTTTTAAGCAATGGCACCTGTCCTGGATTAATTCTTGCCTACTGTGGAACACGGTAATCGGAGCAGGGGTACAATATAGGTACTTATTTAGGTTAACCTACAGTTTATAGGCACAATTGAGTCATTACATAAGGAAAATCATCGAAGCATAATATACTGCTAGAAAAGCTTAACAGGAACTCAATTTGTATTATAGCGAAAAATATAGCAACGCGTTGGTAAATTCAGTATCTTGGTGAAACAATTACGCAAAGATGTTAAGGCTTTGGGGCTTTGAATTGCATTCCAACAGCCACTTTCATGGTCCCATTGCTTTCTACACTTCACTCTGAGTAATCGCAGTTCAGAAGATACTCATGCGAATATTATATGTAGTATAAAGTGATACAATGCCTTAATTTTGTAACGCGCCTATGTTCTGTCATGTTTACTCAAGTGCAATCCGCCGTGCTAAATGCCATCATTTAGTATGTCCCCGAAAGTGCTGTTGGTTTACATATTCCCACATACTATCTTAGGCGTACTTACTTAAAAATCCATATTTGCAGTTGATGAACATATGATGGAAAGGAAAGTCTCTTCACGCATCTTATTTTTAATGGAAGTCTTGGTTTGTGAATAGAGTTCAGTCTATTCTTCCTAACTCAGGTTGTGATACCTTATATGTGTGCCCCGTCAGTGACATTTGAAAAACTTTATAATCGGGGTAACATATTAAATATACGGCTAAAATATGCAATTAGCCAAACCAATTAGGTTGTTAAGATGCAAATACTAATAATACGTTAATTTAGCACTTAGCATCATATATTAGTAATAAGAAAATGTTTATTGTATTAAGTACTGTTGTCTAAACGCTAATGATTTAGTTTTACATGCGACTTCATTTCCGGAATTGGGCCATGTCAGAATTGACAATACTACAAGTTAATTAACACTTCCAGCAGTACAATTGGATTGTTAACATTAAAGTATACTTAATAATAATGAAGTACAATTTTACTTTAATGTTTCTGCGACAATAAGTATCAAGACAGTTGTCCTACTGATATTCCTTATCGTTTACAACTATGCTTCAAGAAGCAAACATCTAAATTATTAAGTTAGACACAACAGCCTTTCGGGAATCATTGGATTGAGTCTTTCTGAGAAATTGAATTATGCGAAGCTGGCAGAATATATTTGTAGATACTAGTTCTTGTTACTTATTAATTCATGTAACGTTATTTATTCGAGTCAAATTACCTATAATTAATGTTCAAGCTCATTCTACATAGCGCATTCATAATTCATTCAATCATAATTCGTAGTATCAAAGTTAATGATCTAATTTCTTTGTTGTTAATTATTGTATTGCAAGTGATTTTGGTTTTGGTATGCTTATTAGGAAGAAATTGGTAATTAAATTATGTATAAGAGTAAGGTACTACTAATTTACTAATAACATTGTAAGCTTATTTTATTGTACCGTATGTACCTCACTCTAACTGAATAAAGTAGTTACATAAATAGTTTCCTAAACCTTAATCTATGTAAAACATAATATCTTACTTATAGTGTTAGTTAGTAACTCCAAATGTGTCATAAGTTGGCTAATAGGTACTTAATTTATAACTACTTATACCTAAACGCAATTTATTATAATGAGGAGTAAGTGTGCAAGTAATGTATGTACGTATTTAGTATAAAGCGTGCTTCCTATGATATGTGTATATTGTAATTGTAAGTTGAGACGTGTCAAGTTAGCGATAGCGGCTTCAAGACAAATGATACACGACAAAATAGTTACTCCACACACTGCGATATAGTTACTCAAGTTGTATTGTAAAGTATGACAAAGATGAGACTACGAAGTGTATATGCACAGCGAGTTCAGTTCAAAGAGTACATATACAAACACAGTGCATAGTGAAGTACGAAAGATTAGAGAGTAGAGTCCAAAGTTGTAAGTAAAGCAAAACAAGAGAACTCCAGAGCCCAAGGGAAATTTAGGTTGGTTTGTTAAGCCATAAAGTCAAAGTCAACGTCAAGTCACAATTCACAATAGCCGGACAAATTTGCCAACACAACAAAACAGAGAAGAGTCGACTCTCGCAATACAATGCCACTATATAGCTCCAAATGCCCATTACTGATTATACTTGCGTATCTGTATATATATATATCAGTAAACATTGCAGAAATGTAAAGTGCAGTGTAAAGTATAGTTTTACAAGGGAAACATCCACCAAAATACCAGTTGTAGGTATACCAATAGCTTTATAATGAACGTCATGACACTAACTAAACAAATATCTCAGGATAACTCAGAACGGCAGAGGACTTCATTGAAGAACTGAGCAGGGACATCAATTTACATTGAGCAGAACGAGGAGACTATGCGAATGCGAAACTCTACTGAAATGAGCAATACCAATACAAACATCCTATGTACCGTATTTTACGAAATAGTTCTCCTGGGGAATTATTATTTCAAGCCTACTTTTTTAGCCAAAAAAATGCACGTTGTGAGGAATTATTTTGTCCATGGGGAATTGAGGTTTAAAGTGCAAAATTTTAATTTCGTCAACATTTCATACCAAATCAGTTATAGCTAATAGTATATCAAAATCAAATCAGTCTTATCACATACGTCAGCACTTCTTTAATACGCTGTTCTATACTATTCAACATGGGGAATTGAGGTTTGATTGATTTTGATTTCTTTACAAAAACATGCAATATTCCCCCAATGGGGAACTAATTGGCCGTGGGGAACTATTTCGTAAAATACGGTATACGTATTTGTCTACTTGTGAACACTTGCATAATATTTTGCATAGAAATCTACATCACATACACAATTTAATATGTAAGCTGGATCTATATACATAACTATTATATCCTTTTGTAGTCTACAAAATTGATCCTCTTTAAAAGGTCATTAGTTTTCACTGTCGCCCGTCCTATAGTTTGAAGTACACTAGGGATGATCCCTTCGCTTTGCAATTTGTCTCCTTTACTACAAATTGCAAATACGATTTACTATGTAAACAATTTGGCCTGTGGATGTATTTATATGCATATTCCACAAATTACGAAACACAAATTCAGATATATCTGTACGTGAATTCTGTTTGTGTTAAATATATATGAATACATACCCAGTTTAGTTTTATACCCTTTTGTAATTTAAATACATAGATGTATTAGTTAGGAATAGAAAATATCATGACCATTTTTCATTTTTAGCGTATCAACAAAATGATTTATACACTCTGTTTCAAGGTACCTACCAGACCACCAAGGTATCTCATACAAAATTTATGAGATTATTCTTGATACGAAATGTCAATGCAGTGAAAGCACCTATTTTGAAACATATAACCCAAACATAGCAATGAGGCAGTCATGGGGCTCACATTAAATAGTAGTCGTAATACACCTGCCGTGAATTGGAATTTTCATTTTGTGTTCAGCTACTTGCTTAAATGAGATTATCAAACATTTTATGACATTATAATACACTTTGCAAAAGACATAATGTGAAAACTACAATATAAAAGAGAATGTAGTCTTGGTCTGATTAGTTTGACAACTTTACGGAATTGGTCAAAATATCACAAAATCCAGATGCTTACACTGTACAAATAAATATGTAGGTACATCCGTATACTTTGACATAAACCAAATCCATTTAGCTGATGATACGGTGGAAGAAATATAAATGTCGACAAATAACATTCATGCTATACATGCATATCTATACCCATGTGTAAATTCCTATCTAGAATTATAGTACTGTACACTGTAGTGAGACGGTGTTCTGTTTGCGTTAGTACAGATATTCTCTATTCATAGTACACTGAAAGCAAAACGTGGGTGAAAGTAAGGTGTGGTAAAATGGTGCACTTTTATGGCTAATTTTGCGAGTGAGAAAGTACTCATTTGGCAGCAGGATGCTCCGCGTGTAGTCCATTTGATACACTACATTGACCTGAATGTAGAAAGAGTAAACCAGCTATTTTTAACCTTTGGTTGTCCTAGTGAGAGACCACGGCTTTGATTCTCAATCCGACTCTCATTCCCTTTTGGCTTTCACCTCTGCTCTTCTCTGCTATTTTGTGCATTGGCGTATGGATGAAATCAGTCAAGTGAAAACAGTGACGCAGATTTGTAAAATTAAGTTCAATAGTTTGGCGAACGCCAAAACTCTCTGTGGGATCTCCTACAAAAGTTCAAATATAAATGTCACTTGCATTCTACTACCTTGGACGATATACTTATTTTGTATACTGGTATTACTATTGAATAGAATGCATTATGCATTCACAAATATTACTATAAATCAGTATAATACCTATACACACACATGTCACAGCCCCGGTAACACCACCATTGTTTTATGTGTTTAGTATGGAAGTCCCAATTTGGCTACTCATTTTAAACCAAGGTAAATCAACGTATTTTTGAGAAGGAATTTTTACTAGATGTAATTGTCTAATAATAATAATATGTATGTAAAAAAATATGCTCCAAATACATTTCAGAAGATTAATAAGTGTAACATTTTATTATTAGAATTGAAATTGTCAGTTAAAATTCTCAATACACACATTGGAATACATTAATCTGTAAAAATTAGTGGCTTAGAAATTGAATCTTAAATATATCTGGGAACATTAAGTGGTTCTTCTTTGACTATTGGTCCTGTATCCCTCCGACATAATATTCGTTACTTTCGCATTCTGCATTGTGTATGTATGTAGATTTTAGTGTTGGTATTAGTAAATATGAGCTTAGTGCTAGCACTTTCGCCATTTCTATTCTAACTGCTGTATTACCTAATACTCTATTGTTTCGGACATTGTGCTTTTACAATTAATACATGTAGTATGACGTGATGTATGTAGTACTGCCAATGTGGCATTAGGAAAGGTTTGCCTGTGACATGGAGGGAGAGTTGATTTGATGAGGCGTACTTGAGCTAGTATTGAGGTCGATGTTTGCTGGAGGTAGCCTGACGAACCCCTAGTCAGTATCAGTAATCTGCAGGGATAGATTGATTACTAACCACTATATGGATGTCCAACTTTCTCATGCAAGCAAATGAAATAAATGGAAATGAAAGGCCTTGCGGATCTCATACTCATCAGTGCGAATTTAATGAGGCAGTTAATTCCATTCAATTTCATTTCCGTTCAGCTCATCGTCAGATCAGCAGCTGAGAGCAGCTCCCCTGCCGACTCATTTGCATTCACATGCACATTTGCACTATTTACATCCACCCACTTATACTCACTTTATTAGGTACTATACATATTTAACTGGACTTACTTTTGGGTTGAATTGTCAAATTTGCCGACAGATACCAAGCGATGTATTTGGACTTCTATTCTTTGTCCAGGGGCGCTGTGCAATCGCCACCAGCATGATGTAGGTCCTTCCAATTCTGGTGATTTTAAATGCACCCAAGAGAGCCCGGAACGTGTTGCAACGCTTCGGGATGTAATACTCACGTTGCAAACTGTAAAGAATAGTTACAAATTGTTACTTTATAATACTTTTGCAATTAACATGCATACAATCTTTATGTTATGTACATCCTGCTATTCTAATATTCACTATAACATTTAAAATTGTACTTATTTGATTTAATACCCTTAGGAAATTACAATGTGGGATCTACTGTTGTTTACTGTTCATTAGATTTAACAAGACCCTTATGTTATGGTCATAGTAGACAGATATTTGTACATTAATTAGAAAATGGTTCATGGAGAAAAGCGGAAGAACCAGTATTTCCCAGTTCCTATTTACTACTACAATATAAAATGCCAAGCTGTGTTACAAGGATAAAGTGTTAGAAAAAATACACGTAAAAATACTTTTCCCAATATAGCCCGTTTATGGGAAATATATTACGAATACAAACATTTCTACACTACAGTTCAGTATCCCGTAGGTAGTTAGGTAGTAACGTAACCTATAAACACCTAAATAAAGTTCGCACCTAAGGATGAAATTTGACTAACATAAGCTTTCCGTATAATTTTACTTGGGTATTCGTTTATTTTATCCATTGTGTATTTTGAATGTAAGGATCATTGGCTATCGGCATAAATTACACCATTAAAAGGTCTGACGAAAAGGCAGAGATAGATGGAGGTTGGCTCTTCTACCATTGAGACAGATAGATAGAGAGCTATTTCCTTTTATTAGTAAACTAACACTAATATTAGTACATACCTCCCAGGAGCGGTATTTCTTATTCTGTGTAAAAGTGATCAATATTCGTCCGAAGAAGCAATAAAGATTTTCCTGAGGAATCTTAACCTTCCAGCAAATCTACAGCCAGACAACTCAAGAAAGACGGATAGCCGTAATATTAGAGAATTCAAGTGACTCAACTCTGGCTAGACTGCTGGCTTGGCATGGCTGATTGTATGTAAGAAAAGAGGAATGGATGGAGTGATGGTATGTATTCTGAAATGGAAATAAGTAAGCGTCATGGAATAGTATATGTACCATATACCACAAGAAACTGGAGCAGAACAGACTAAGTAAAATAAAATTGATTGATGGATATCTATATTGAGTAGAGTGAGTGAGTGGATTGAATCTATTGAGATATGGGCGCCTCTCCTCTCAACCAAGGCAATACTTTACCATGTAAATGCGTTATTGATAGAGAACTCCTACACACTATGTAAGTAATATGTCAAAATGGAATTTTGTACCTAACACAATTCATATACTATACACTCATATATCAAGAATTTCATCTTTAGCTGTAAATATAATTAATGAAAAGCTCCCGTGAAACAATTATCTTGTAATTTGTTCTATATACATGTCTATAAATACTATATACTACATATTTACATTCATTAATTGTTTAACCTTTTTGAGATATGCTTTAAATATTACAGGGAACATAAAAAATATGAATACTTTTAGTATTCATATTTTTTCTAATTTTTTTCTTATCTTTTAAGCAGGAGCCTACTGCAGATACCACTATACAGATTTTCCTAATACAATATTATGGGGATCCCCATAACATGCTTCTTATATTTAAGTTTAGTCTACAACACCAATATAAATACTTATCTTATCCATATATCTGTATGTAACGTGATATGGTCCGTGCTGGATCTATAGACACAATAAAGATTGGGTTTTGGGTTCCTTACAAGCGTGTTATGCATTTTCCATGTTTACATTAGCGATTGACGTAAGTGAAAGTGCTGCAAAGAAAGGAATACTGACTAGGCATTTTTTATTTGTATTTGTTTGCCGTGCGTATGTTTAAGATGTATAGTTAATAAATATTGCCTTCTCCGTCTTACTTACAATTTGTAGTGCATAGCGTATTTATGGACCACCTACCCAAGTATTAAGTTACTTCAGTCAGAAAAAGGTATTCTTTGCCCTAAGTTGGAAGGTTAAGTTAAGTCAAATGAAAAGCCATTAATAAGAAAGGAAAAGCCCAGGAGTCTAATTCCCGGTATGCCTAAGCCTATTGTACATGTCATCGATATATTGTATATGTACCTATACCTTCGAATAAATACAGATACCTATATTATACTATAACTATAGATCTACATCAGGTTCCCCAAGTCAAGTAATGTTGTACATACCAATAACAAGCTCTCTTGTGTCAAAAACGAAGCATGCAGAAAGGAACTTAAAGATCGAATTGTGTTTCGACTTGAGTGCTGATTTCAAATAGCTAATGCGATGCCTAAGTATTCTCAACTGCATTGCTATGTATATTAAGTATGTAAGTAGCTATACTATGACGTCTTTATAGTCCCAGAAAAACGTAAAAGACAGCAAAGCATGATTTGGGTAGTAAGAAGGGAGAAATAGAAGAAATTAAGACCTTAGCTTCACTGGCTGGCATCCTGTGGCATGCTTTGGCATATCTACAAACCATAAAAGCATTAACTAATTCAAAACCAGTTTCAGTCTGCCGCAATATCATAATACATATACATATACAGTACACAACCCAACAGTAGAGAAAAGGGGAAAGCATTCGCCAAAATTGCTTAATTCCTTGGAGTCAGACAAGATTGTACTTTAAATGTAAGACTGCTGACGCAGTTAGTCTTAAATTGACTTGTGGTAGCTACTACAGTGCCATATTAGTAAATATTAGAATACATTACACATACAGTAGTATGTATGCATGGAGTATACTCTTAAATTCAGTAAGTAGCATCGGGAACATTAACTGGTCTCCTCACAGAGGAGGTCATAGAATATTAATTTATAAAATGCTTGGTTTGTCATATAGTAATTTATTGTAAGTTACAATATTTTATATTGTGAAAAGATACGCTTGAAAGATACAAATCGTACACAGTGTGAACGGTGTGTGAAAATGTCATTAAGGTAATTACCGTGAAACAGGAAAGGAGTAACTAACTTATTTTTAGCTTTTCCAAACAATCAAATGTACGGGAAGATGACCAAAGCCGAGTTTACAAATACAACTGATCGTGTCACTGTGTAAGCCGCCGTCTGACTCCCAACATTCTGTATGTTGTAACCGAGAGTGATCATTTGTATGTGCACTCTAATCAATATACTTATACAAAATGTTTGTAGAATTATTTTTAAACTCTTCCCTACTGTCGATTATGGGATGCAGGCAGGGGTCATGATTTGATATCTTGATATTATACACATTTATGTACATTATTTCTTAGAATTTTTGTGGATGGCTTGGCTATTGATAACATTGCATATTTATTAAAAATCTTAAACACTTTAATTCTGTACAGATTATAAAATAAAAAACGGAATTAGCCCAATAAATTCGTACGTACCAGTTTATAGTATAGTGAAAATAGTGTAAGTGATGTTGTGACAGTGTAGCGTAACAGCAAAAGAAATCTGCTAATGATAATGTTTGAGGTTTCCATATTAAAAGTGTATTATTAGATGAGAGTTCAAAGCAATGAGGTTAAATGCATCGAATGAGTTCATACAACAGTTTATAGAAATATTACGGTACCCCTGAAAATAGTAAGCTGGCAGAAGCCTCATCTCGATGCTATAACAAAGAGGCAAAAAAGAGGTTAATGTAGCGCATGCATCCATCCACAGCTAACGGGGAAAAGTTTTTGGTATGATTTACGAGAAAAAATACAATAATGGTTTGGTTAGCTTTCTCTTCCTATACAGAGGTGATACTTAGGAAGGAATATAATATTTTACCTACTTATGGGAATAGAAAGTCTTCAATCTTTTATCTGCTGCTAGGTGTTTTACGCAGGATGATATGACTTGTCTTGGTTAGGCTAAAAAAGATGAATGATAGGAAACAAAATGAAATGTGGGATGTAATTAGGGAAAGTATGTTACATTTAGCCTTCACTCTGCACTACACAGCAGCAGCAGCTTTAAAAATGTAATTTTCCGTTAGTACGAAAGTGGTTTAGTGAAGTAAATAAACTTTGAGTGCATCATTCATATAACATTCCAATAGAGAATACTTTCACTCTAATCTAATAGCAATTTATGAGATACACTACCCTTTCCCTACGGCTAATGAGATTACTATAGTATAAGTCTGCTTTGTTTGCTCATGAAGTGGGTATGCAGAAATGGCGTAACGGTGTTATGGTCTAGTTTGCTACATTACATGTCATTTATTAACAATATTGGCATGATACATGTATTCCATATGTACCATGTACCATGCGTTATTATCTCTTATCATGCCTGAGGTAATAATTTATTACGAACTTATAAATACTTAGGATACTATTTTGGTATTGATTTGGCTACGCCTTGACTTTCTTCATTATCATCGTGTACTTATTTCTAAAAGTTTCTTGTTCCTCAACTGCCGCAATTGCAATTGCCAGAGTATCTTATTCCATAAGTACAGATATAATGGAATTGCTGTTTGGAGGAATTTTGGAAGTTACTTTTGGAATTCTGACAGTTTGGTAGAATATTTACTACTATAATACTATACTATGTTTAAATATACTTAGTACATAAATACATAACCTACATAGTTTATTAGTATATCGTGAATATGCGAATGCTGTAAGTAGTTGGGACACATATAGTTACACTAGGTACAGGTACCATGTACAATTATACCATCATCTGTACTTTGCGTTATTAATTAGTTCGGAAATGGTTTAATTACAGTTTCTTTTCAGATTCTTTTAGAAAATAAAATATTTGATATTAGTTGCAGGTTGTCACAAATACGGTATACAATATCTCCCATGAGTGATAGTTGTCATAAATAGTAAGGATAAGTGTAATATACTTAAGCAGCCTGTGATATACATTCAGTAAGAAAATGTTTTTGCCGGAAAGTGAAAATTGTTTATGAATGAGCAGGCAATTAAGTAAAAGCAAAAACGAAAAAAAATTGGGAGCTCAAGATTTGGGGTATGTCATGGGTGAAACTTTTTGACTACGACATATAAATCAACACAAAGTGAATGACCTATAGATATTATATTATTTTTACACTAGCAATGTAGTGAGAATGTATTGTGGTCTCCTGTTCGTTTTGGTTTGCTAAGAAAGTGGAAACTCTGTCATCTCATTTCTGGTAAACTGAGTTGAGTTGAGCGAGTTTTTTCAGTTCCCACATCCATACACGAGTAGAGTTTCCCAAGAGTTCTTTCTGTTGTCATGTCAGTTTGGGTCGTAGACTGGACTCCGAGTCTGATGTGATCTGCTTTGGTTTTGGTAGGTTGGAGTTGGGCTCGAGTCTACATAGTCCATTCGAGATTACTAACTCAAGAGTTGACTTTGACTTGAGATGAATAGACTTCTAAACTCAAGTAGATTGAAGATATCACGGAGAAGAAAAGAATAAGAAGTCAATGCCAAGCCGAATCAAAGCCAAAGGAAAAAGCATTTTGAGGGAAATCAGAAGAAGGCAATTCGGGACACTGACCAAATCTCTTTTTTGTCACGAGACGAGAAGAGTTTCAGACTCCCACTACTACTTCTACTACCGCTGCTACACATATTCTACTATACTTATTACATTATTCTATTCTACCATAGATCGGCAACTATTATAGTACAGAATTCTTCCACTTATACTTAACTTATAGTGTACTGTTGTATGTATAATGGGCTTCCGGCCGCACAAGCACAACTCTATTCCATTTTATTGTGCAAAAAACTTAAGTCTTTCGTCTCTCCATTCATATTTAAAGTTTTTTAAATGTCCAGTCCAGTCCAGTCCCTTTCTATATCATTCACTACACACACAAGAGATGAGAAGGAGGAGGCGGGGACGTGTGAACCTAAATGTTGATGTAAGTGAGACTCAATAGAAGATTATGCTTTCTAAATGGGCCACACAAGCTCAAGAAAAGGACTGCTAGTTCCTTTCACTTCAATGCCTCCGTCCTTTCTATTCTTTTCCTTTCTTGCTATCAGTATGGTCAAAGCAAAATGGATAAACGATGAGCAAACAAACACACTAGAAAATCCTTTTCTATGAGTTATTGCCCCTAAAGTAACCAATTCACTCTCATTGTACTCTGTGACAAACTCGGCTCACTATGTGGAACTTCTTTTGCTGTACCACTTCATCAATACTTATTTACATCGAACTTAATATGATCCACATCTCTCCTTATTACACTTTCACATGTTATCTTTTTAATATTTTTTTGCGTTTAGATTTTGCATAAATAATTTCCTCTGAGATTATTACGGAAAATAGGCCCGGCGCCCATAGGTAACTCAAGATGGAGCTTCGGTTTCATTAGCTGTACAACTATGTAAACACAATTTCCGGAACGTATAATATTAAAAGTTCTTTAAGAAAATTCTAAAAATCGCAGGTTTGTCAAAAGCCTATTGTAAGAAAATACAAATAGAAAGGTGATTACAAAAAGTACAAAGTAATGAATAAACGAAGAAAACATGGTTTGAGGACTATACATTCTGAAACAGAGGATACGAATAATTTAGTAGGTAATGTAAGTACAACTTCGTGTGCTATAAAATTTCAACCGTAGGGCATCGAAGAATTTATATTCAACCTGCAATATTCTACATTGACAATCTTTACATATACAAATAACGTACGGTTAAGTAAAGTAGTACTTAGTGAATAATATAATCACTTTTCTTATGAAATTGCTTACTACTCGTCTCTTTATGCAGAGACTATGTATTTTAGCGTATTTTAGCCAACGAAAATGGAAGTCTCTACAGAGAAGGCAAACGGAAACTTCTGTTTCGCGAATTCTTAATTGGATAAAAGCTTCGTGATTTTAATTAAATATATTTGCTACTGTGATGCAGCACCACTGAACTCGACACATTATAGAAGACTTGTCCTCTTCCATCTGCCCATTTTCATTTATTTCATCTGCAACTTTAAACGGATTCCTATTCATTATTTCCAATACACCTCTACAATGTACCTACTTATAACACTAGGAATGCAATAAGCCTTCCTATTTAATGGATTGGTTACATATTTCCAGTTTTGAAACCAATAATAGCAAGAGCGAGGGCATTGAGTAATGACATAGTATTAATAATCTCGTACAACAAATATACTGACATTTATCTAAACTTTGACGACAAAACAAAGGAAATGCTAAAGAGATTTTTGAAGATTTCTCAATAATTTTACTCAAAAAAGTCTAATATCATTAGTGTTTGCAATTGCCGGTAAAATGATCTAATATTTCATTAACAGACAATGGATCAATATTAAAGATTCATTTGACTAAGCTGAACTTGGCCGGGAGTAGTCTGAGTATATCTTAGCGTACGAGCAGTTTTCTGTTATGCCCTCCGACATTGTTAAGCTAAACTCATCCTAATCCCAACCAAGTTCAGCTAATCAAAGCGCAATACAGTCCGTAAAGGTTTCAGTCGTACTCCGACAGAATTGATATTAAGTCTTTTACTAAATGTAATAAGTTGCGTTGGCGTATACTGTGTCTGTGTGAATGAAAATACCTACAAGGGAAGGCATTAAAACTGGATTGGAGAAAGTACACATTTGCTTTCCCCAAGTATTCTCTATTACATTATACCCAAGAGATTAAGTATACCATTTGAAAGCTGTCCTTGACTACTTGCAATTAAATCCCTTCTAATTTTGTCAATTATGTCCTCAATCTTCGATCTATTTATCTACAGATATACTGAACAAAATTGAATTGAAAGTTTTTAACGTTGTTATTGTGAGAAAGCAATTGGAATTCCAAAGTGATTCGCCCTGCAGCATGTTTACTTAAATGATGACATTACAATTTACGAAAACAAACATCTAGCACAAATAATGTTGTATAGTATAGTAGATATTCATAAATCATAAACATTTATTTAATCTTCTACTATTTCATATTGATTAAAAATTTTGGTTGTGTATTTTGGATGAATATGCAAGCACTACTAATCTAGAGAGTATAACAGTTCAAAAATAGTAATGTAATGTTACGCGCATTAAAGGTTCGTATGTGTATGATTAAGCTAGACAGCTACATACTACATACCATTGAATAAAGTAGAGACTCACACCCATGTACATATTGTGCATGTGCATGGGCATAGTAGCTGTACATATTACCTATCTAGATAATGCGCTGGTGCTAGCAATTTTATTTCGCTTGCAGATACTGAAGTTGTGAAAAGCAAAAAGCCATAAAAGATTCATGAGGATGAGGACTAACAAGCGGAGTAGAATTGAAGAGGATGGGAGAGGTACCTCCGAGAGTTATAGCAGAAAGGGAAATGGGAGACGACACTGATTTGATTTATGAGAAAGTTTGCGTTGGGATATTAGTAACATGCATACAGAATTTCAATAGGTGCGTGAGACAAAAATAGGATGCGTGCCGATGATCATACAAGGCAACTAACAAATCAGCCAAGCCTAGCTACTGAACTTTTTGTGTCTCAAAAATACACACACAAACAATACAATACAAATAGTACTTTGTGAATGACAAGATAAAATTTTCTTTACCAGAGTAGCACTTACTGATCAAAGCGTATCAGGGCACGTACTTACTTGTTAGTATAGAACTAGCATTGGAGTTGTTCCTATTGTTAGCATATAGAAAGATATTGATATTTCTTGTGTCATCTACGGATCTTCTACAAAGACTTTGTACAATTCGCACGTGCAGTATTTGCACATCAATATAAATCTTAAATAAAATATTCAATACTAAAACGACAACACTTATGTTGCCATTCATGAAATACTGGTGACTGGTTTGTATGATTATACTTGTGGCTTTAGCCGAATGCGCTCAGAATTTGTGCTTATTAATTTTATTAGGAAAAGAGTACACAATAGTAAGCTATGTATGTACTAGCATATAATATGAAGATACTGATTGTTTGCGATAGTTATATCGGTATATTGACATTCAATACGCTTTTTGAAAAAATCATCGTCCTGAATATTTTTGAAATGCCGTTTTTATTGACTCGCCATCTTTTCAGAAGAGTACATAAACATTTCAAAGAACAATTACAATAAGTTACCTTAGTCCCAAGGCAGTAAGTAAAACTGCCAAGCCACTGTATACAGCCCGCCCGAGTGAGTGTATTGCTGCATAATTACGACAAATATCCTTATAA
>JAQFYC010004937.1:0-15655 GCA_034694165.1 Tomocerus mixtus | reverse complement strand
CAGTACAATACAAACCTGACAACGCTACGTGATAGATTTTGTCACACCAGAGATTTTGTCAACCGTAGATTTTGTCATTCAAGAGATTTTGTCCTATTACCCTGCGGTACGACTTTCGGAAGACTCGGATATAGTATTGACTAGCGGTTGCTAGAATGGGAATAAAAATATTTGTTTTGCATAAAATATTAATGGAATTCTTGGAATATGGAAGGAGCATGGAGTACTGGAATAGAAGTTTTACTACTGGATGCTGGAACAAGTATAAATATAAACTTAACAATAATAGCTTCACAAGATGAAAGCTAACAGAATGACATATTGTAAAGACTTTTTTGTACGCTTAAGTAATTTGACCTATTGTACAATTTTTCACCATGCCATGGCGTAACCCAAAAACTGCTGATACTTAAATATTTTTCTAGTGGATATTATCATTTGAAGACCCGTGCGTAGCTGTAGTAGACAAAAATATTTTTGTTGATATATCAAATATATTGTAACAGTGTGAGATTATATTTGACTTTATCCTTAAGTACATGCTTCTATTAAACATGGGTGAAAGTGTTTACCTGAGAAAGTAAGGAAAAACATCCCGGTGGTTTATCAACGTAACGCTTTCTGACAAATTTTGAGTAGACTTTCTCAACACCTAAAAGCATACAGGCGATGGCAATTCCGCAAGCGAGAAGAAGAAACGCACTAAGAAATTGTTCCAAAGCCAACGGTCCTGTACCATGACGAATATTATCCATTTGCCGATGGCCTCTTCCTTCTCCAGAACATGGTCCAGTAAAATAAAATCTCTTCAAACGCTCCAAGTCTCCTAAAATGTTGAAATATATTATTTGATCATAAAACACATTAAAAGGGTTCATTGTGATTTTTTGCTTGCAGACCTAGAAACGGTATCAATACTATCAAAAATAAAGATTTCATCGAAAAAAGGTATGTAGATTTTTTTCATATTATTGATATGTAGTCCAGATAGCTATTGTAAAACTTTACTTTCAATATCCACACAAACAAGTGTAATAAATAAGTGAGGGTCTGTAATCTGCAGTTAAACCAGTTCAGGAACTTTGTATGATTAAAGTTTATAATTGAGTAGCAATTCCAATATTTCCTAGTAATTATTGAGGTAGTCAAAATCCCAATTTGCTTATAAAATTGCTATTAATCCAAAGAATTTACCATTCTCTTTGAATTCCATAAGGAGCTTGTTAAACAGCGCTAAATATTTGGAGTGCCGAGGGAAAGCTAGTCCATAGCCTGTATGAGCATACCAGGAACCTTCAAGAAGTAATTGGCAGTCTGGTTGTGATGTATCCTGGAGAACTTGGTATTGAAGTACGGGACCATCGTATATGAAAGCATCTAGTAGGCTGTAAATTAGATATATTACAATTATTACAATTCCCATGTAATGATAAGAAGTTCAACTGATTAAATAAATAGACAGAATTCTACGACTGGAGTATACCTATATACGTACGATATAGTAATACGGTAACATTCACATTCATATAGTTGGAGATGCTTCAATTCATTCTGAAAAGGTGATATACAATATTGTTTTTTATAATAATACGTTTAATTCATCAATACACCCTAAAAACGTAGTGTATGTTAATATTAAACTTAGGGGATATCACCAAAAAAAGAAACTTTCTCCGTTGCATATATGGAGAAAGTACTATAAGTACTTGTTATCTGAGGCGTATATTTGAAGGCGTAAATTATATTCGAGATTCCTGTATAGAAAGTTAGTCGAGAGAAAATGCATTTCCCCCAGACTAATTTTGCCTTGTATTGGGCATTGTGCTAAACTATTCAAAATGAAATTAGGACTACTATGGATTTGTCGATGTATCATGAATCGATATAAGAATGGATTATATTTTCCTTGGAAATAAATGTCAATTCATATTGTATGTAATGGATAACGATATTAATATGTCTTTAGTATAGCCATAAGTAGAAAATGCATTTTTGTTTTATTTTTATTGCACCTGTCACCTAACGAAGATGTGACATATATGTATATTCTCCTCTATTAAGATTACATATAAGTTGGATCTATTTTTAACCCAATGTACATAGTAGGACAGTAGGAAAGGGAACGCTTAATGTCAAAACAGAATGTTTATTTGCTTACATTATATTACAAATGCACAAACCGTGTTTTACATAACAGAGCAATCAAAAGCTAATATTATGTAGGAAAACAACGTAAAAGGAAGTGAAAGAGGATAGAAACAATGGTTATCGAACACGTACCGACTGCGGACGGCAGCAACTCCTTCACTCACATTATTTACAGAATACTGCTTCATATGATCATGCATCTCGGGATGATGTTTTGCCAGCAAAGAGTCTGTATGAGTAAACGGCACCGTGCTAAACTTCATCATGGGTTTTTGGCTCTGTGGATTGCTTAGCTGTCAACATTTACCAAAAGAGACAGAATATTTATATTTTCAACATTTGCGTTTACTTTACCACCAATACATAGTACTACTACTATACTATAGGTAAAACAAGTCTACGCACATCCTACATCCTACTGCATATATTTATACTACTGTACATGTATCCAAACATATAAGCAGTCTACTTCGCTAGAAAACCTTATTATTTATTTGTAAGCATTTACTCTAAATGACTTTCTCCGCTTTCACCATACACAGCCATTTTTTATTGTTATTCTCAAGGGAATACTCACAAACGAAAATATTATTTTTATAACGCTTTTTGCACACATTCTGCAAAATTGAGCTAGAGGTATACTATTATTCTTATTGCTAGAAACATAGCACTATCCCTGCAATGATGGTTTACTTACTTAGTCTAACTGCCAATGTCTATTTAAAAGTACTCCATCCTACTTAACTTAGATGTACGATGTAGAATGCTTAATATCAACATAAGAATTAAGGAGAAAACTGTTCTAATAAAATTGCATTTATTGGTAAGACAATTACAATGTAAGACAATTGCAATTGCAATTGTATAAATACATTTGTAATATGAATCTGCTCCCTTAACCTTGCATATTAAGTTATATGTTGTAAATGAAAATATGCATCGTGTAGACTAATATTAAAAATCGTTCAGGGCAAGCTGATCAATGTCAAGGGAATTTTGTTTTCATTCTATTTCCACAAAGGGAATACATGTCTAAACTTTGGGATTCGAAAGTATTTTGTAGGCGAAAGCTAAAACAACATTTGAACGAAGAGAAAGTTTCTTACCGATGTACAAGTACAAAGAATTTTGTTTGTAGATCTGCTTTCAGTGCAATACATAGTATATACCACAGAGTACGGACATCTCGTAACGAAAGTGGATATGATATGTAGTACTACAGTTATATAGGTCAATTACTTTACGTTTATCAATACTTGACAAATACTTCAACAAAAATCTAAAACAACGCATTAGAGTAGTAGTAGCAGATGCCAGATCCTTTTCTCATCTCCTGACTCTCCACTTATTAGAATTCCACATGAGACACAACAACTCGTCCTCTAGTCTCGCCCCGTCTGCCCTGTTTAACTGATCTAGTTTTTCCCGAAATTCGAGAGTTTCAGTATACAAAAGTATGTATATAAATACTGGTAGGTGCTGTTAGCATCAACTGAACAACAGTAAGCAAAATAAGAGCTAAGTAGGCACTATAGTCATATGATCAGCTTGCAACTGCACTTATACTATAGGTAATATACCGAATTCAGATAACATATCTACTTCCAATACCTACATTACATTATATTTGTACATACGAACTAAGAACCATAAGACATGTAAGAAATCACACAGACTGTAACTTTGCCTCCCTTAGCTGTGCTGTGGAGCAGCCTTCGTATTGTTGCTTCACACTCTGTGTTGTATACCTAAGCAAATATGTATCTGTAATATAGCTAAAACGATGTATAAACTAGAAAAGTTGAAATCTAACTAGAGGAGAAATGGGAATATTGTATATCGAATAGAGAAAGGTGCCTATAGACTTTCAGAAGAAAGAGTAAGTAGAGTAAAAACTCAAGTTCTCTCTTGTTTCGTAAAGTTAAATCCGAATGCGAGCCAATCTTGAATTCCATGAATTTATTTCTGCCATCAGGATTTGCGACACTCGCTTGGGACTTCAAAGACTAACCTCGACTTAGGTTAGACAACTCACAAAAAATCACAACACATCAGTCAAAGCTACTTACTTTCCCCGTAGCCTTTCGTCCTCGTCTCAGATTCACAATCAGTCGCAAGTCGCAACTTGAATTTGACCATTTGCACCATTTCTTGCTCAAACTGAACTATGTATGAATGCATACAGTACATTGTGGATTGCTATATGGCAAATAAAAGAAAGTACCTATTCCTATAATATACCTAATACCAATAACAAACCAAAAAGAAAATCTTATAAAAACACATACTAGTAGAAAATTCAGTTCACTTCAGTTTCAATACCTAAATACTGTAGAACAAGCTTTTATTTAACTCCCAGGCAGTGTTCTGTTGTCTTAAATTGCTTGTGACTGTGACTTACATGGCCCAGATTCTACTTGTGATACTCTTGAAATGTGATAGGATAAGGTTACAATATATTACATAGATTCTGCTATCCCGGCCAGCAGTGAAATAGCTAAAATGAATTTTTCTACACAGATATTCCAGTTATTCGTCAAATGCTTCTCAACTTCGCTTTGTTATTGCAATACTTTAGTCATCTCGAAGTGTCTTGTGTATAGTGCAGTGTCTACTGTACTGCATACATATTTCCTTTACGTTAGTTTACTCCAAACCAAGCCAAGGCTTTGCAACTTCTTCATTGTCAAAGAAATTCGCGTTTCTATTTCTTTTCCCGTCAAGTGTTGCAAATCCATAACCCATACCTAAGAACATGTAACAGAATATACATTTTCTTCCAAAATTTTCACTCTACTTCACTCTTCTATTTCTACCCGCTGCCCGTATACCGTATGCAACTATGAGTTAACTCAACTCAACTCGACCTAACTTTAACTCTTTATATTGTATTATATTACATTGCATTCGCTTAGCATTCATTGTTCCGTTAAGGAAACTGTCGTAACTTGGGTTGAGTAGCACAACGTTGCGAAATAGAGAAAGTGAGTCAACAAGAGGTCTCCTCCTTTCTCCATCTCTAGTAAACGAGTAAGCCACTACAAAGTGCAAACCAAGAGTACATAAAGATAGATACAGAAAGAGTACTAATATTACGTAGTATAATATATAGATACATTTGGTAAACATTACATGTATGCAAATATATATGTATGTAGTTGACGTGACGCAAGCTAGATCTAATACTACATAACTAACGTAAGTATATAAATATATCTAAGTAAGGTATGTACATCACTACTGTAGAGAGAATCAGAACCTTATTCACAGTTACTTTGCCTTTGCCTTACTATTTCCGGAATTTACACTGTTACACTGTGTTGGCTATTTAGATAGTAATCCTAGTATTTCTACTCACAGTGTGTCACTACAATGCATTCCTGTCTTCTTCTAAAGTCCTTTCGTATTCCTAGCACTTACAACCTCAGTCAAGTCAACCCAAGTCAGGCCAAGTCAAGTCAAGGGATAGACAGATGCTTCAAATTGAATACAAAGTAAACACATACATTCTATTTTCTATTCCGTAAACTAAACTAACATATACACAAACAGGCTACACTAAAATGCAACGTAACATAATACTGTTGAATGGAAACTCACTTTGCTTACGTTAGTGTTAGGGTTAGTATCTTGTGTTATTTAACGTTATGCACAGAATTGAAAAGGATTGACTACTAGATTTACTTAAAAGGCCCACACACTAGATTAACCCAACTACTTATATGTACTACTTTACTGTACTTGTTATACAAATAACCTCTATCTAATTTCAAATCTTACGTACATACATAAATTGTAAAGGCATATACAAACGTAAGCTATGTATTATTTTGGACACAAATTATACAGTATATCAGCTACTAGTAAATATACCTACTTATATCCACACTGTACTATAAATACTTATTTTCAATACAGCCAGAAGGGACTAGGTACATATTATCTGTACATATAAGCATAGCACGTGCCGGTAAAGACTAACGAAGTAAGTTCCTTCTCATTGTAAACTTTCTAGTTTCTACAGTACACAAGAATTCCATCCTTTCTCATGTTCCTACAAACCTACAATGGATCTACATCACAGTCGAAGTCTCTTAAATTATTTTCTCTCTTTCTATGCAATGCACCGACAGAAGGGCAGTGAAGCGTAGTCTGATATGTGTAGTTTCCTGTTTGTTACTTATGGTACATACATACGCTTATTCTCATTCTCATTCTAGTGTAAGTCAGACAATATATTGAATGCTTGCGAATTTAATCGATTTTCCATTTATACTGTGAACTTTAGCTGGGATTACTATAATGGAGAAGTGTACTGTTCTCAGCTAAAGTGGAGAATGCAGCGAATGTAAATAAATTCACTAAAGACTTCCCTGCTGGCTTTCTAACTTTCTTGTAATTTACATTAAGTCGGTTAGACAAGAGGACTACTACATTGAATTCCAATGCTTAGGCTTTAGCTTGACTTGGCTTGACTTGAACACGAGACTCTCCTCAAAATCAAACTACTTATGTGTAGCTACATGTGGATGTTATATTGCATGACACAAGATGAAGGAAGAACCTCCAAAGGCTTGTATTGATGGTATTGAATTCCTAAATCTTTCTACGCACAAGGGAAAACATAAATATGGAGAATGTCGACAAAATGTAGAATTAAAGAAATACAATATTGTTTTTCCTCCTCTACAATAGTAAGTTACTAATCTGCCTTAACCACTATTGCTACATGACATTTAATACATATGATTGTAAACGAAATTACTCAAGTCATTTTTTGCTATACTTACACAACATTGCAGCAAAAACGAACAACCAGACATGCCTAAGTACGTCATCTTACGTTCTTATGTAAACGAGATACGTGATAATAAAAATAATGTATACAAAATGCTCTGCACATTATTCTAAAGCAGTGTTGTTAAATCTCAGAATTGCATGCAATTACAAGGGTAATTATGCTGCAGAGAATTGGAAACACAAACTTAAGAACTGAATGTAAAACATGTTTGTAACATTAAATATTAATTATCCATCATATTTAATAAATATGAAAACGGGCATTAAGTGATTGAATATTCATATTTCTACAATGGTAGTATATACAATCAGAAATACATGGAATCCCAAAATACATAAGCGTTCGAATTTAGTACAATTACATTTAAATCTTAAGTAATTGACGATGCAAATCACTCATTGTACTTTTAGATTTTAAAGATTTCAGTGTACAATCAAGTGTCTTAAAAAAGTCTTCAATCCATTTCTGATATAAGGAGAAATCGGTTACACTTTGGATACCGAAAGCAGTCCCTTCATTTTAAAACATTACATACTTTTACAAAGTTGTCACATAATATAACAATTTACATGAATTCTTAATAAGTATTTATGTAAACCCAAAGTCTGATACGATAACTATAAGACGGGGGCATGTGTAAATAATTGTGTGTGTAGTCTTCTATGCTACAGCTTTCATTTTTTACACAAAATGCAACCTAGGACAAACTTCGCACACTGAAATCCTGAGTTTTAACTCCTGCATTTTTCGTTGAATATTCATTAATGAAAACGAAATAGACATTTCGAGTGAAATTAAAAGTTTGTTATCAACTATTTATTATGTGGAAAATGTGTTAATTAATCAATCAAAATTCTCATAGCTCGTAAATTCTGGTTATCTTCAGTCATAACTTTTTAGTTCAGAGCGTGCTTATCTTTCATTTCTGACTCAACTTGAACTACTTCAGTCTGTCATTTAGTTTTAGTCTGGTTTTCGTATATTTACTCTGCCTAGTGTTTTTAGATTACTAGATCTCAAGGCTTTATGCAAATACTACATTAAACAGACTGATGAAAGTGTTTCATCTACAGAACAGTTTTTCATATTCAAACTACATTTATCTTAATTCAATTTAGTATTTATGTAATCTGAAGTAGACAATCGTTAAAATATATTGTAGTATTGTACATAGACCAGAGAAAAACTTACCTACATAACCTTTTTTATTTTCCTGTGGAATTTCAAAATTATATTTAGGTTTAAATACCATAGTATGTACAGTATACACTACAATGATGCTAAATAATAAAGAACAGAGAGTGCAATACGGGTCCATTCAACAAAGACGTCTAAGCGATTTCCTTAGGTATTCTTTTTCAAGGCATTATCGGCTAGGGTGTGCAAAATTCAGACAGAATAACTTGAAACTGACAAAGATCTGTTTTTGCATCATCGAGTACTAAAGACAATTTTTCACCAAACATGGTATGCATTTATATGAAAACTAAAATTATACGTGACAGCTAATATCTTCTTGATGGATGCAACTTGCGTTGGTTTGAATGATTTTCCAATAACCTTACTTTTAGTCACTTTGCTGCATCTCAACCTGACGTTTTATATTATCTTTACCTGTTTACACTGGGGATCTTGGGACTCGGAAGAAACTCGTAAGGATGCAGATGTATGTACAACATGTATGTATCTTTGAACACGACATAAGGAAGCTACATATTAGAAATATGTCAATATTTCCAGTACATAAATAACGATCAAAATATTCACTCTACTACATGTCATCTACTTATGTATGCTTCGTTTCGCCAAAATATTTGCAATAGTATCATAGCTACGATATAGCTCGTATATAATGTACTAAGTATATGTATACTGATCATTTGACAATATTATGTTCTACTTAACTATAGTATGGCCTTTTAACGGTTACTATACATGTAGTAACTATGTACAGCTACAGTTATTTAATACTGTAGGTATAGTATACGTATATTATTTATATTAGTATTTGTTCATTTCATGCTCCTATTTTATCCTAGGGGTTTCCCGTCTTCTGTATTTCATTATAATTTTTGAACTTCGCTGCAAAGTAAAGCAAACGATGAGCTTGTCATGTAACGTAAACCTTGATGCTTATTGCACTGTAATGTTTATTTATAGCGTACCTTGTATCATTCCATATCATATTATATTCTGTCCTGTCACTACATTATAGTATGTTGTATGATATCTGTATTATCTTTATATGAAATTGGTAGCTTGGTATGGCAGTGACTCCATTGGTAGTCTTGAGGAACATAATGAGATCGCACTTCCATCAAGAAAATCTATCTAGCTGAGAAACATTTTCGAATTTCAATTTGACAAGGAAGGGAAATTGTAATATGAAGTGACGACGACGATGGGATGATAAACTATGCATAATTCATGAGTTAATGGGTTTACACTTCAATACTAGCTACTAATCATAACTTACTATGTAAGTAAGACAGCCCTTTCTTAAAATGTTTGTAGTACGCAGGAGATGACTAAGGCTTTCAAGAAAAGCACTCCTAGGCCTATGCCAGCTAAGCTAATGTATTTACAAAGTGAGTTAGGCTATCTTATCCTATCTTTATTGTTGAATGTAGTATAATGCAGCTCCTTATTATACATAATACCTAAAGTATAAAATATTAGACATTAAAAAACTTTTCTCCTGTGGGTCCATCTTACTTTAGTTGTTATGTTATACATTATTGTTGTTATATAGAGCCTGTATGCATTTAGAGATAATATTTAAGAAGAAAGAGTAAGGAAGACTGCTAGACAGTTTCATGGGACATTAGTAAGCAAATATTCCAGTTAAGCTTAATTCTTTTCAAAGTGCTTCAACAATTTCTTCGCTTGGCTGCTCGCAAACGGGATTTATTTGCCCGGCTACATTTGCTTACAGTTTACAGTTTACATTACAAATGGTGATCCTTTATGTGTATAATGTTGTTTCATATTTTGACCGCAAGCCTTGTTTCCTTAATATTAATATTGCAGCCAAGGAAGAGTGATACTGTTTGCGTTGTGATACTTAATACGTAATGTAATATAATATGGCATAACCCTCTTCATTATTTGCGCCATAACTTGTTTTACGTAGGTTTACGTAAAAGAATAGACGTATTATTCTTATCCCAGCGCAGAATTTTGTGTATCAGGCTTAGAGTACGTATATTCATCTTGAAATAGCTCGCCGACTCAAAAGTGGCTTATAACTATCTGTGATAAAGCTTACTACTATTACTTATTTGTACCTGAGTGAACTAAAAGAGGCTGTAGTGTATGAAGTTTATTGTATTTTCCTTTGCAAAGCTTACGATGAGAAAGCAAGGAAGAAACTGGAGCAATAAGCTATAGCATTCTACTTTAGTTACTTACTAGCATAGCGTAGCACTAGAATTTCTTTATGCATGACATGGAAAGTTAATCCAAAACATAAATAAGGGAAAGTAGAGTAAAAGTCAAAGTAAACTTACCCGCGCGTCGTGAATCCCGACAAATTTATGACTCTCCTCACGGGTGATCATAAACACAGCCAAATTAGCTGTGTACGTGGCAAGGAACACGACAGCAAACATGGACCACACATGAACGACGAATCTAATACATAATGCAATGTTTGTTACACAGTTGAGTGCCTGCTATATTCTGAATACGGTACACTAGAAAGATACGTCAAAATCCTTCATTGTCACTTCGGTTTTTGATTGCACAAAAGAATAAAGGAGAAAAAACTAAAAGAAAAACTACCGACAGACAAACGCACACTTTCCACTACTTTCTCTTTCATCTTTTCTTCTATTGTTCCTTAGTATTTATATTGGGCCACAGTGTAGTAAAACTTGATGAGATTAACAATTCTTATGCAACTACCTACCCACAGCTGGGTTATACTGTTATTCCTTCCGCAAATAAACTTTTAACAATGTCTTTTAGTTTTATATTTTGTGGCAAAAGTAATCCCTCGGAAACACAGATATTAATTTTCCTAGCAAATACGCAAAAGGAGCAAAATTGGTGTCTTTGCTTCTTCTAAACGCTAACGGAAAACGCAATTTTGTAATTACGGACATCAGTTAAGGATTATGATGAAACTATTAAAAATAATAACAAGGATTCTTTTCCAAGTAATTATCTTACTGTATGGAAGTTGTTTCACAATTACCAGACTATATAATGTATCGTGTACAAAGATTTCTTTTTCTGCAGCTGTATATTTTAATGTTGCTTGCTAATAATGCCTAATAACTTACAAGCCTTAAAGCTTCAGAGATGAATAATGCCTAAATGTAGAACAGTCTCCAAACACCACTTAAATATGTGGCAGCCTAGTCATTGACACTAAAATAATTACTACTAATAAGTAGCCTTGATTGTGTGATTATCCTTTATAGTATGTACTACATGATATAGTAGGAATGGTGATAATGACAAGAGCAACATTAATCATAGTGTAAAGTTTCTGATGATTTGTTAGTAAAAACACTTAGTATTTCACTCTTATGAAAATCGTACCTAAATAAGTATGTACGTGGGAGCATACAGAATTATGTATACAGATTTACGAATAGACGTGCAATTTTACATTCTTTTCAAAGCTTTCATCACAGTGCTACATATTGAAATACGTACGACATTATACGATATCGTACTCACATTTGTTTTTTTTTCATTTCATCAATTTTTTCCAAAAAAAATACTATTTTAATTAAGTAGCAATACCTACATATGAAATCATGGTGAAAGCTTGCATACTAAGGACGATATGTTATATAATCTGTTATCCTCGAAAGCAGTATCGATAAAAGTACTATGCTGTATGTTGATAGGTGGATTCTGTAAAGGCAGTACTACCTATTCAACATCAACATTTTAACAATGACTTATGGCTTTACATTATTTTACTAAAGTCAAAATGAAAGGCTTTGCCAAAAATTCGTAAATCTTTACACATAATTAGTCACAGAATGTCTAGGTTTTGTTCAATATACAACTAGTAGTTTTATTGTATTACATCCCTCTCGGGTTTCGTTTTCAGGTTTTAAGAATTCATCAGATGTGTCAGGAAGAACTATAAAATATTCGTACTGTTATATGCTTTCTCCCTTTCGCTTTCTCCAATCAGTCTTATGACACTTCCAGGTGTGGATTTATTGTAACTCAAATTCATTCATATTGCCTTTTTACTATACAGTCTTTTAACAATCTAAATATAGTACAATGGAAGTAATATTTACGTCAATCCCTACCTATAGCGAAACTAAATCTATATTTAAGACTATAGTACTTTGGTATCTGTAAAATAAGTATTCTCGGATGCCTTCTTTCATATGACAATAGGTGGTAATACTTTTTATCATGAAATGCTATGAGATTCGAATGTCTAAATATTGCATTAAACTTGCGCTTGAGGAATGAGAAAGCTTGCACGAGGAGAGAAAAAGTTTGGAAATGCCGTAAGGATTCCTTTTTCTTTGCCTTGGCATGCCCTCATCCATCGGGGAACATTAGGTGTATATCACTTTTGATTTATAATCAAATTGAAAGCATCCTGGTCTGCTCTCTACAAGACAAAGACCACCATAGGTTTCCATAATGTTATGTCCCATTTTGTTAAACCTATCACGTTTCCGCCTGTCTGTCTCCTTTTCCCTTCACTTCTCTTTTTTTACTCATTTTCCTCTCTTTGAACAGATTTTCATTTCCAATAACTCCTACGCATCACTATGTTTTTCAATAGTCAAAAATCATGGTATAACACCATTCTTGTGGCCATACCCATTGTGGTACTGTCCTAAAATATAAAAATACCACAATCATACATACATCATACGTGGTGCGATGCTGTAACACGAATGACACACTTTTGTGACATATTTGGTCTCAGTTCCAGGAATATTTTATTAAAATTCTAAATACGATTCACCAGATGGTCTATAATTCATGTTTTTATTTCTTTCCTCAGGACTAATAATTCTTAAGAAGTTTTTAGGAATTCTCTCTACTAATTCTTTACTATTATACTACATACATACACGGTTTGGTGACTTTTCTGTTGCAAATATCCATTATTGCATACCAAGTCACATTACGAACTACATAATGCAAAGAGGCAGCTTACTATAAAAATGCCTTCAAAACTAAAACTACGTCAATTCCCCATCTGCACAAAATATTTCATTGTAGTATGATCAAGCACAGTTTGCTAATATAATTTGACTACTCTGCCCTTTCTTTGAAGTACAAAGAGAGTATAGTGGGCGTCAGCAAAATTTTCCATTTATTTTAGAAGTGGATTATAAAAAAATTGGACTTGACAATGTTGGTGTCTTTTCTTTTTAAATGGTTATAGAATGAGTACATTTAACTTACTTGGCAGTAAATCCTCTTGGCGAATCAATATGCACAGATGCTTGAAACAGTCTTGCCCATACCAACCAACAAGATCGAAACAAAGAAAATCGGGCTCCTGGTTTGGCTTCACCCTGGAATAACATTTACAATTGCTATTATAATATTCCATATTATTCTACATTACAAGAAACGCAGACTTTTATCTCTTAAAAAGCTTGCATTTTGTACGTCTAATGTACTTGTACTATTACTTTTCGTACATTTAAATAATGGTTATGACTAATTCAATCGAATTCTATCGTTTCCATATTTTTCTGTGGGAGGTACAAGAAGAATTAGCATAAACTACGAAACTAGGTATTTAAATGCAATACATTTGGCGATATGAGAATTTCTATTTATTTCCGTATGGAAACTTTAGAGTTCCACTATGCCAACAGTGCCACACAAAAGGTACAGTCGTGTACGTGTCTTATGGTATGTAGCAGTCGAAAGCGTAAGGTTTGCCTATTGAGCAGAAAAGGAAAGCCTTTCTATTTTCTATCAGGATAATTTGTACAGAAAGGAAAAGCTATTTGGTTCCCGATTAGAGCATTTAGTATAGAGATGGAAAACTAAAATAGGTTTTCAAATAAAGTGGAATTTGCTTACACAATAATAATGGTAGACAGATACCAATAACTGCGTGTAGCACAACAAAAGCATTTCCAGCTTCTAGTGAGTACATAGAGTTGGTAAAATGTATAGAACATTGTAAGGATACATAATATACTGCCGCAATCATAATATTCTTCAGAGGGGGAACCGTATCATTTATTGTACAAGCCAAAAGTTGTATCTGTTGTCCAAATACCTCGGATAAATTTTCCAAATACTTTTGAAAGATCTTTGAGAGATATAAAGTATTATGTTTAGTCGAACCTGCAAAATATGTGGCATTGAAAATTTTTGAATTATGGAAATTGCATTTCAGTTCAGTTCAAAGTCACTAACTAATAAGGCAAAAATTCGGTGGATTTACTACTTATTTAGATTAACTCTTACGTTCAGTTTTACTTTGAAGTACTGCCACATGATTTTATTCCCCCAGAACTAAATCGAAAAGTACGGTATATATAAAATAGCACTTAAAGCACGTAAGTCCATTTACTTAGCATAGAATGGGTGGAACATAGAATGCAAAACATAGCATAGCTGGCAACCACAAACAAAGCAGAGATAAACAATACATGAGCGCCCAACAAAATGATGAGAGATTCGTTTTCGTTGTTGTGTTGTGTAGTGAACCATAAAGTGCCGAGAGGAGTTCCTCATTCCCCATACATAAATTGCATACATGTACATAAAGAGTCCCAAAGAAAGCAGAACCAGATTAGCGAAAAATGTTAGGCTAGAGACGAAGCTACAGATATGTAGCTCTATCAGACTTTCACAAAAGCCGTTCATTCTAGTTCAAAAGAGCAGTCATTTAAGTCGTGCATAGAATATCCTATACATACTAAAGCATCTAATGGTTTTACAGCTACCTACTTTTGTGCATTACGTAACGTATCCATAAAATAACAGTGTCTTTATTCCACACATATTGTGCTACTACACACACACGCTAACTACTTATACCCCACAAAAGGCTATATCCGCTAGTGACTATGGTCATTTTGCCCTACTTAATGGGCACTTTCCTCTTCGTTCCAAACCCATAATCATTAATGCTCTTTTACTTACCTACCTTACAACTTACAAATGTATTCATAATGAAATCTTTTTACTCCATACTCAGCAGTTCCTTTCTCGGTATTGCATTGTATGTAGTACAATATTACAACATCCCACAAAAGTACATAATGCTAAAAACATAAAATCCCTGTAGTATTCAATGCGAAACTACAACAACAAAGTAGAAAAATGCAACATTGTTGAACAGTAGTGTTCACAGTGTCAGTGCTCCTTAATTAAATATTGTATGTAAAACGAAATGTACACGAATTCTTATCTTTAAAAGTAACTTGTATTCAATTTATACTACCTAATGTTGTACGTGCTTAGTATGTATCATATGTGTAAGTAATCTAAAATATTTGACTAATGGATTTGTGATGTCAATGGATTCTGAATTTGTTAAGGTAATTCGATAATTAATGTAATCAATAATATATTCATCTTATACCTGCCTATATTATGTGTTATTGCAATGTCACCTTATGTGTTCTTATGTACTTTTTATGTTCGGTCACTGCTCTTTAACAGATAATACTAATTTACATTGTTCTAGAAGTAATAGAAATGACCTTTTATCTTTAAGATTTAATGAACTCTAAA